>JAJPUD010008211.1:0-20822 GCA_023553655.1 Myrmecobius fasciatus
TTTTTTTTTTTTTTAAGGGTTTGTATAAATGATGGGACATCTAGTTGTTGAGTGCCAGGCCTAGAGTCAGGAAGACTGGAGTTCAGATTGGGCCTCAGTTACTTACTAGCTGTGTGACCTTGGATGAGACCTTGTTTGCCTCAGTTTCCTCATCTATAAAAATAGGCTGAAGAAGGAAATGTCAAGCCACTTCAGTATCTGTCAAGAAAGCCCCAAATGGGATTACGGTTGAAATATGTGATAGAATTAAGAACAAGTACTGAAAAACAAAAGTTATAAAGCTCATTGCTTGGGGAAGGGGCTGGGAGGAGGGAAAGAATTTGGAAAAAGTGATCAGAACTGTTTAAGCTTAAGCCCAATTCAGACTGATAGTGGGTACTGAAGATAGCAAAACTGTCTTTACTTATGTTTGAAAGCAAAAGAGCAATCAAGATATTGTGTGTGGTTAGAATGGATTGAATAATGAGAGTAGATAAAAGAAAGCAAAACTATAAAACTTATTTTGCTTCAGGGTTGTTTTTTTTTCCTGCCAAAGAGAATGACCTTTGAACTCAGAAAGCTTAGAATAAAACTAGTGATAATAGAGTATTGAGACCAAGATCCTACTCTTCCTTTCAATCAGTGAAATCAGAATGAGGCTTAAAATAAACTACATCCCTGGGCACTGAGAGAACAGTAGGCATGTGTGACTGCTGAATTCCCAGAAGAGATTTTTGAAAGATTTTGAAAAATAGAAGAAAATTACACAGGATTGAAAAAAGGCAAGTCTTTTTTTTTTTTTTTTTTTTAAAGGGGGATAGTCTTATGAAATCGATTCCTGGCAAAATTGTAGGCCATTATTAAAGGAATGGTGTGTGAGCACCATTAAGAGAGAAAGGAATCAATAAGAGACAATGAGTTTGTTTAGAACAAGCTGTCTCAGACTAAACTTTTTTCTGTTATTAGCTCAGTGGATTGGTATAGACATGGATTCCTTTGATTTCAGGAAAGCATCCAGCATCCCCTTGCTGTCCTTGTGGAAAAGATAAAAAGATGTAGACTATATAATAAAGATAAATAGATTTGGACCTCATTAAATGATCATATTTACTCCCAAATGGTCATTAATGGCTCAATGTCTTTTATACTACAGTATCTCAGGGATCAATTTTTGCCCCAGTGCTGTTCTTTTTATATATATATAGCTTGTGTGTGTGTGTGTGTGTGTGCGGACACATGTGTGTGCGTGTATGCATGTATGTGTGTAGCTCATAAATATATTGTATGACTATATAAAAAAGAAAGTGTCCCCCCAAAAATACAGCTAGATCAGTACGCTGAAACTTACAAAATGAAACTTAATAAAGATCTTAATAAAGAAACTGACCTCAAGTATAAGATTTCAACAATTTCAAAAGGGGCTTGGATTGTGGCTAGACAGCAGTTTGTGTGAAGAAGGTCTAGGATGGGGTGTTGAACTTTTGTGTATCTCATGGTCCCTTTTGGTGGTCTGATAAAGCCTGTGGACCTCAAGATGTTTTTAAATGCAGAATATAAAGTACACCAAAGATTAGTGAAAGTCAAGATGTAGTTTTCCTGCCACAAAAGTTGATGAACTTTTGAAATCCAGTAATGAGGGACCCCCTTAGGAGTCCCAAGATGAGATCTCCTGATGGAGGGGCTCTAGTAACTAACTAAAGACTCAAGGTGAATGATCAGGGTTAACATCAGCCACAAAAGGTTGAAGGGTCTTGAGCTGCAGTGAGAGGAGCTGGTGCTAGGCCGCACTGTAATGCCCCTGGAGTCGGCAGGACCCTTCCCTTCCAGGGATGTGCTTCCCAGATGAGTCATAATTGTAAAGCACTTTGCAAACCCTAAAGTGCTATCCTTGTTGTGACATGAAGAGATTGACTTTAATAAGCCCTCGTCCTCCTTGGCTGCTCCAGGTCCTTTGAGGTGGGGGCTCACTTTGATCTCTCCCCTCTCTGGGTTCCCATCCCACCTGTTTTCTCTCTCCTTCATCTCCTTCGCTGTATTCTCTTCCAGATCAAGCCCTCTAATTGTAACGTGCTGCTTCTGGTACCATTTATTTATTGAATTTCTTTTTGAGGTCTGTGTTTTCAGGGCAGGGGTTTGTCATCTGTCCTTAGGGTTCTGTCCTGGGCCCTCTCCTCTTCTCTCTCTATATTGCCTCCCTGGGTAATCTCCTTTCCCCATTGGCCTCTCTATCCTGCTTCGGCATCTCTGCTGACCTCAGTCTTCATTTCAATAGTCACCTTAAACCCAGTGTGTCCAGAACAGATTTCATTCTGCCCCACCTTCCCTGTCATGGGGAGGACAGCACCATACTAACAGAGTCATCCTGGACTCCTCATTGCCATGAGCCCCCACTCTAGCCTCTGGCCCTGTCAGGACTCTCTCCTCTGCCACAGGCCCCACTCTGGGAGGCACCTCACCGCCTCCCACCTGGGCTGTTGTAATAGGCTGCCGTGATTCTCCCCCTCCAACCCCTTCTCCATCCGGACACTGGAGTGATTCTCCAGAAGGGCCGATCTAATCCTGCCATCCTCTACCCCTGCAGGATCTAGTGCCAAGGCTCCCTTTAGCATTCAGAGCCCTTCTTAACCTGGCCGCTGTCCACCTTTCTGATCCTCTTACGCTGCATTTCCCATAGTACTCTCTGACGCAGTGACTGATCCCCATCTCTCAGCTCCAGGCATACTCTCTGGCTGTTCCCGTTGCCCGGAATGCTTTTCCTCTACTGTGTCTATTGATCTTCCTGGCTTCTTTTAAGTCCCAACTAAAATCCAGTTTTTTACTGGAAGCCTTTCCCACCCTGTACTTTTTGTGTTTTTCTTCTTAGTAATTATTTCCTGCTTGTCCTGTCTGTGACTTGTTTTGTGTACTTTGGTTTGCATGTTGTCTTCCTCCAGACTTTGAGTTCCTTAAGGACAAGGTCTATATTTTGCCTCTTTTTTTTTAATCCCAGCACTTTGCATAGTGCTTGGCATAGAGTAGGTGCTTAATAAATGTTTACTCCTGAACTGAAGTAGAATAATGCTTTTCCACATATTTGTACACTGTCACATTTACATGTGCACACAGTGTCACAGACATATATACCCTTCCATACATGTACTCACTCTGTCCTCATGTTTTAAAATTATTGTCACATGGGAAATAGAACTTGGCTTCATGAGGCAGAACTCGGGGGTAGATTATAGACTTGTTAGGAGAAGGAACTGCCTAAAAACTATTAAAACCATCCTTCAATAGCATGGTTTTAATTCCCTCCTACTTGGAGCTCTCCAAGAGGAGACTGAATTGATCCCTTCTTAGGGAGGTTATAGAGGGGCCTTTTGCTCCCCTAAGGGTTCGCCTGGCTGCCCTCCAAGGGCCTGTCCAGCAATGAGAAGCAGGGATTACTGGAACACCGACCTCCTAGCTGAGCAGTCTTCGAATTTCCTGGAATCCTCTTAGAAGATTTCTTTATCCATCAGGAAGACACTGATGACATCCTGAAGGCCTTGTGGTTTAATAGGAAGCATGCTGGTCTAGGTCTGAAGCCCTGGCTCTGCTCTGTTGTTTGTGGGACTTGGGACAGCTCACTTAATTATCAAAGTCTGTTTGCTCCTCAGAACACAAGGAGGTTAGCCTAAGGCTCCTTCCAGTTTGAAATCTCTGCTTCTCTGAGAAGGGGGAAGGCTAACAGAAAAGGCCATTTCTGCTGTTGACTCGCTTCTGCCCTTCTCTGGAAACTTCCATGCCTATGGGAAAACTCCCATACTTTAGTCCTTGCCTGTCTTAGTGAGATCCTAGGTGTCAAGGAGACAAAAACTCAAAGCCACATCACTTAGGAAGGGAAGCAGACAGTCTCTCCAAAAGAAATAAATCCCTTCTCTCCCTTCCTGCTATGGCCTGGGGTTTAGCAGTGGAAAACTGGTTCTGTCCAATCCGTCCCCTTCTGATGATTGCAACCCCAATGTAGCGTTAGCCTTGTATCCCAGGTGTCTCATTTTAAACCTTGAGTCTTCCCTTGTGTCATTTAAAATGTTCCATAGTTAAGCCTATTGCCTTATGCAGTGGGTAACTCCTGTTTAAAAACAAAACAAAACTCTTTTTAAGTCTTGAAAATGCCAGAATGGATTGTGATGACTGGTTCTCGCTAAGGTGGGTTTAGGAAAGGTGGGTAGGGGTTGCAGAGAGGTAAATAGAGGCTCAGTGTAAGGGAAGACTTCCCACTAATGGTTACCTAACAGTAGTAGCGTGGGCTGCCCTGTACAGAGAAGGCCAGAGTCCCCTTAGGGGAATGTTCCTGGTGATTCCTGTTGTTAGAAATTGGATCACTTGCCTTCTGTGTCCTTCCCAAGGTGAATGGCATCACTATCGTATCTAGGGTCACTATGGCGAAGTCCCCGCATTTGGCATGAGGGAGGCACATCACCCCTCCTCCTCCCCACCCCCCCACTCCCTGGGGACTGTGGCTCTGGATTTCCTTGCCTCCTCAACAGTGGGCTTTCTATCTTAGAGCCCCTTCCCTGGTTGGTGAGTCCTGGACCTGGACTACCATGCTTCTTTCCCTCCAGGCCTGACTCACTGTCTGTTTTTCTCTACCCCTTCCCTCCTCTCACACTCTACCTCCCCTTTCCATGTAATCCTTCTCTAGCAGGATGTAAGGTTCTTGAGGGTAGAGAACGCTTTAGTTTGTGTTTGTGTCCAATGTCTGCATGGACTGAGAGCTTTAGGAAATGCCTTAGATGGCCAGGTTAGTCTTTTCAGCCACATGTACCTATTGGGAATAATATGAGCAAAAGCAGAGCTGGCAGAGCCGAAGACTCGGCTTCACCAAGTGTAATGTGTGTTTAGAAAGTAATAAAATGTACCAGGTTTGGAACGTCTTAAATGCCAGACACAGCGGTACGAGTCTCCTGTCTCCATGTCCTTCCCGTTGCTCTCACCTGAGCTCTTCAACACGGGCAGAACGTTTCCTCGGTGAGCCAGACTCTGGAGATGGCCCACTAAAGCAGGTTGGTGTTGTGCCAGTTGTTTCAGCGATGTCCGACTTGTTGTGACCCCATTGGAGGTTTTCTTGGCAGAGACCCAGGAACAGTTTGCCACTTCCCTCTCTGAGGAAACTGAGACAAACAGGGTTAAGTGACTTGTCCAGGGTGACACAGCCAGTGAGATCATGCTTGAACTCAGGAAAATGAGTCTTCTTAACTGCTGGGCTCCCCGCCATCCCCCTGTTCCTCTGGGTGAGCTGCCAGGTTAGGTGGTGAGACCACTGATGGGGGATTCTTTAAATGTTGCGCTCCTTGAACGGTTCAGATTCTGGATGTGAATGGGGTGAGTTGGGAACACAAATTCCAGTGGCCCTTGACAATGTTACTTGTGCCATGTGCACTACTTTGACGAACTGGGGCCCCCAAGGACCTTTCCACCTCCTTGTAACTGGCGGGAGCTGTGCTCCTGTGGACAAGGCATCACTCCTGTGAGCCCCGGGCTCTTGCTCTGAAGTGAGAAGATTGGACTAGGTGATTCCAGGGCCCTTTTCCCTTGAGCATTGTACAGCTCTGTAAGCTGGCGTCCTCGGGGGGAAGGTCACCATGGCAAGCTGGTAGCTTCGTCTGTCTCTGTGCTTACTGGCCCAGGGCAGAGGGGGAAGAGGACAGCAGGGGTGCTCCCCTCATCCAGCTCGGAGAGAAGGGCTGCACATAAAAGCCTTGGGGGGCAGGGGGAGTGGCCGGGCTCCTTTCAGCAGCCTGCCCTGGCCCTCACCTCACAGACAGAGCCCCCATGCACGGGGTGTACAGACAGGCTGGCTCGCACCGGGGCCGTGTGTTTAGTGTTCCCTGGTGATCTGTCTAAACACTTGGATAACCCTTCAGAGCCAGGAATGAATCCATCCCACTCAGCGCCTGCCAGACCCAAACTCTGGTCCTGGGGCCAGTGCGGGGCTCCAGAGCTGGAAAATGTGACCCGAGTGGAAACGTTGGCGGCTAAGGCAGGGAGGCCCCCTCGAAGGGGCTGCGGGCGGCCAGGTGTGAAGTGATGCGGCTCTCGAGTGCAGCTGGAAAGATGGCGACAATGGGCCGGGTATGAGCAAGGGAGGAGAGAAATTGGCAGCGCTTCCTTGTGGAGCAGCTGTCAGGGGTGGGCCCCGAGCAGAATGGTGCCATTGATGCTGACGGGAGGTTAGGAAGAGGTAACAGCTTAGGGGGCCTCCATTTTTGACATGAATCTTTCAGTATTTGGGGCACAGCCACTCAGAGATGTTCTGTACATAACACATGTCAAAAAGCCCCAGAGATGAAAAACTAGGGCCGGGAAGTCGGTGCGGCGGGAAGAGCCTTGAGCTGGGCTGCAGGAAACCTAAGTTCTAGGGCCAGTGAGGCAGGGCAAAGCATTTCGCCCTCTGGGTCTCACCTGCAAAGGGAAAGGTTGGGCCAGCGGTTGCTAAAGACACCCCCCTCCCCTCCCCATCACTCTGATTTCCCGAGAGCGGCCCCATGATTCTGTGAGGTACCAGTTTTGAGTGCAGTGCAGGGCAGAGTATAGTGACGGATATTTATATAGTGCTTTAAGGATTCCAAAGCACTGTACATTTTAGCCTTAAAAGTAATCTTAGCACATAAGAAATCGCCATTTTTTCAGATGAAAAAAGTGAATGGCTTACATGCATCACAAAACTAGGAAGTGTCAGAGGCAGGAGCCAAGTCCCTTCTCCCATCTGCCTCTCTAGGGTCCTGGGTGCCAGTTGGCATTTAGGTCAGTTAGTAGGAGAGTGACCTTTGTCATCCCTGCGTCTTTGTCCCTTTGCTGTAAAATGAGGGGATCACCCTACAGGCTCTCTTAAATATCACAAGCCGTGCCTTTCTTTCTCTGGAGAGTTTCCTCCCCCTGGTGTGAGTTGTGTGAGCGAATTTGCCTGGTGGGTGGGTGGGTAGAAAGAGTAAAAGCAAGGGGGCTGAAGACTTAGCCTCCAGGGGAATCAGGCAGAGGCCGGGAATCTGTGTGACCTTGATTCTTCTTTAGGTCTCATTTCCTTTACTCTAAAGTGGTGACAGTGTTTAGGAGGCATTTACTACATGTGAGTCATGATAGATGCAGGCTTTACTCAGAGTTTATTTTATTTTATTTATTTATATTTGCTGAGGCAGTTGGGGTTAAGTGACTTGGCCAGGGTCACACAGCTAGGGAATGTTAAGTGTCTGAGACCAGATTTGAACTCAGGTCCTCCTGACTTCAGGGCAGGTGCTCTATCCACTGTGCCACCTAGCTGCCCCTTTATTCAGAGTTTAGAATCTGGCACAGAAGATAGGGTGTGGAGACATAATAATAGAGAGCCCTTGACTAGCCCAGGTACATCCAGAGGAGTTCAGAGAGGAGAGGTCAGCAAGAGATGGGAAGGAAGAGTCTCACTGGAGGAAGGGGGGCCTTGGTGAGTCCCCAAGGTAGACCTCATCGCTGAAATGAGGGGACAACTCTAGGACAATACTCTTGTGGGATTAAATTAGGTTCTTGTGGCCAGCCTGCTGGAATAAGAGTGAGATCCTCTTGGTGGGTGGCATTGTTCTGGTTATATCACACCTCAGAATGGTAGAAAATCCTTGAGACCCTGTCAGCCCAATCATTCACACGGGAAAAGTCACTTGGCTAATAATAAGGCGCTGCCAGCCATGTCACACATTTGGGTCAAGCAGCCTCTGCAGGAACTGTGGGTGCTGGGGCGAGCCCTGGCTTTGATGCCAGAATTCTTCCAGCATGTTTGTGTTTGCACACCTTGGAGTGGACACAGGTTCTGGGGGTTGCAGGTGACCCCACAGTCATTTGAGAGCATGATGGGCATGGGCGGGTTATCACAGTGCCTCCGGTGTAGCATGAAAAGAGCATGTGAGTGGGTATCAGAGGGTGACTTGGGAAGGATGAGCAGGGCCAACAGGTGGACAGCGTGGCTGAGACTCTGCTCCCCAGAAAGGTAAACGGCCTGCGGCAGGGCCTCCCACAGCAGAGGCTCCTCTCCCCAGGACTCAAGTGGCGCTGGCTGGAAAGGCATGAAGGGCTTATGATGGAACTGTGGGGTGAAGGGCTCGCTTCAGGGAGATCAGAGACCCATTGGAGGAATGAGTGTTCATGCCCATTAACAGCCATTTTCCTTTTTGCAGGCTTGGCAGCATCTGCCTACCACCTTGTGTTCGTTCCCCCTGAATCAACTGCTGAGGCAGTGCTAAGGGCTGGGAAATTCACGTTAACCATGGGTAAGAACCCGCACGCTCCCCGAGGTCGGGTCCCAGCCTCCGTCTCCAGTCTTGCCTCTTACTGCTTCCTGTGTTTACCCCTGGGCCAGCTAACCTTGATCCTGCCCCTGCTCCAGGGTCCAGCGATCTCTCCCTTCCGTGTGTCACAGCGTTTGGGCACCTTTGTTGAGCTGCCTTGAGGACTCTTTCCATCTCCTCCCTCTGGGCACCTAGGGCAGGGCCCAAGCAGAGTTGGTTAAGTGCACAAGGGAGTGATTCCCAGTACTTCCCATAAACTCCTCAAGGGCAGCAGCACAGTGTCTGTCACTAAGACACAGCCTGCAGCAGGGTTTGCCACAGAAAGAGTGAGGGAATAAATGAGTGTCTCCCCTGGGCGGGGGGAGTAGGGCAGGTCTGGTGCCTCCCCGGTGTGGGATGGGGAGAGTGACACGGTCACAGTAGGTGTGTGCCATTGCCACGTGGCCTGATACACCTTCCGCGCGGTCACCAGGGCGCCCTCTGGCCTTGGCGCTCCCTCTGCCTCCCACTGCCCACAGTGGGCAGCACCTCCTGAGGGTCTGCCACGTTTTAGTCAGGGAGTGCCCGCCCTGACGTCCAGACGGGAGTCATCTCGCCAGGCCCGGGGCTTGTGACTGGAGCCTCGGGTGCCTCAGCTTCCCACAAGGGAGATGGCCCTCATCCACCTTTTTAGTCATGCAGAAAGCGCTCAGCCTGACTGAACAAGCCGCGGCTGGAGCGGTTGTTGTCATTCTGGGTCATGGTACCTGCAGAAGGGGTGGCATTGGGCCTGGTGGGGAGGCACGGGGCACTGCTGCCACCCTACTGAGCTGTCAGTCTCTGGCCCTCCTGGGTTCTCCTCTCCATGGCAGTAGCCACTTGTAGTTTCTCTCTGATCTAGAGTGCTGTGCACCTTTCTTAACCTAAGCAGCTTGTTGAATCCCAGAGTAGAACACCTGCAGAGGCCCTCCTGAGGGCCAGTCCTGGGCCCTGCTCTCTTCTTCCATGAATTCACTTCTTCTTCCCATTGTTTTGGCTGCCAGTTTCACAAATACCAAATCTATGTTTCCAGCTGAATTTCCTGTTGACACCTCAAACTCAATCATCTCCCACCTACCCCCCAAAGCAAGCAGCTCTGCCCCCTGACTCCCTCTCTTTCTCTTAATGAGATGACTATCCTCTTGCAGTCCCACCTTGAAGGTCTTGGAGTCATCTTTGGTTGCTTCTTTCTTACCCCCTACTATTTTACCTCTATGACACCTAATATCTGTCTGCCCTTTACTCCCAATGTGACCAAGCAGAAGCCCTTTCCAACACTTAAGTTGGGCTATTCTTGTTAGCCTCTTGATTGGCCTCTTGGCCTCCAGCTCTGGTGGCCTCAGGATCTTCCTAAACACAGCTCTGACCATACCACTTTTTTTTTTTTATTAAAAAACACTTATTGCTTGCTCCTTGCCTGTCAGCACTCAGGTTTCCATAGAGGGAAGGGAATGAGGTGGGACTACAGCCCAGATCTCCTGGCTCCCAGATTGGGCATTTGGGGGTCCAGTCCCTTATCAAGGTATTCTGAAGTTCAGTGGTCCTAAAGGGCCTGGGGAGTCATGGTGGCCAGGTTAGGCCCTGAGGATGCCCACTACTCCATCAGTAGAGCTTGCTGAGCCTGCCCAGTGCCCATGCCCAAATTGGCATCTCATCTCTAACTTAGAGGAACTACTGGTCCCCACTATGGAGAAGACTGAGGCTGGGGGGCCTCCTGGGATCAGAGAGAGTGTCAGGGCTGGTTCCCAGTCCAGGCTCCTCACGCCCACATTCAGCACCATTTCTGCCCCCAAGGAAAACGACTTAGCGACAGCTTCTCCTGAGGTGCCACTTGAAGCAGGTGCTTTGGCCCTAGCAGTCATCGGAAGGAAGGGAAGACTGGTCCCTGGGAGAAGGAATGACAAGGTCTAGCAGATGAGAGGCACTCCAGGGAGTGCTCCAGAATGTGGCTCATTCTCCCTCTGCTGGGGGACGAGGCTCCCCACATCTTTGAGACTAAAACCATCCTGGCCATGGCATCTCAACATTCCCGGGGATGTCAGTCTTTTGTCCACAGATTTTCTAATGAGAGAGGGACTGGAGCAGCTGGAGACCCCTTGGGGCTCTTCCCAGAAGCAGCAGAGGCGGTGTCCCAGCACGGGCTTTGTGCCTTCATCTCTACATAGCTTGAACGTCTCCCTTTTCCTCTCCAGCAGAGAGGGGTTGTACTGGATGCCCTCCAAAGGCCCTTCCAACTGCAGACCTGATGGTCCAAGCCAGAAGACCCGGTCTGTGCCCTCAAGAGCTCAGCACATGGGTAGCCTTGACCAAGGCACCTTAACAACAAGCGAGCAGCAGGAGTCAGCCTGTCCTTGCCTCCCCTCAGCTCTGGCCTCCTGCTGCAGAACTACAGTCATGGGAAGGGCCAAACTGGGCCTCAGAGAGACCATCTGGTGTGCCCAAGGACCCCTGGGCCAGTGAGACAAAGCAGGGCTCCAGCATGGGCCTTACTGGCTCAGAGGTTCCAGTCATGTGCTCCCTCTCTGCTGGGATTTGAGTTTAAAAAGTCACTTTCACACCTAAAAAGTGGGAGAACAGCTAGATGTGTGAAGGGGGTGTGGGTTTGGAGGCCTGCCCACCTGAGTCAGTCCAGGAATGCTGGGCCACATTAAGAGAGTGGCAGAGTGCCCACATGAAGGGGGCAAGGGCTGCCCCACTCAGGCCGGCTGCCATGCTGGAGGAACAGCTGGGAATCCCTGGAGTGGGTGTGGAGGAGGCTGGCAGCCACAATAAACGTTTTTGAATCAACTGAGCCACCTTAAGTTGGAGAAGAGAAGACTTAGCAGCAATGTGGTGGTGGGCTTCCAGAATTTGAGGAGGGGTCAGGCGGGTCCCAGAAGGAAGCACTAGGACTGATGGAGGCCCAAGGGTGGGAAGTCTTAATTGTTCAAGCTTTTGAGAAGGGAAATGGGCCACCTTGGGGACCCTGGGACGCTCCGGCTAGGCCAAGGCGGCTTCACCATTTGGCGAGTCCTGGCTCGGGCCTTCACCTGGGTCCCGGCCGGTTCTGCCGTCCTGGCCAATTTGGAGTTTTTCATTTTGTGCCCTCACTCCAGATTTCTGGTTCTGATGCTTTCTTGGTCTCAGAAATCTTTGTCTCTGTGCTTTTTGTCTCCTGAGCTGGAGAGATTTTAGTTGTCTCTTGTGCTCATGCTCTCTCCTGTTCTACCCTCTAATTACAGCTGCAGTAGGTGCCATATTTGGAATTACTTCCTGTATCAGTGCTCAAGTGAGGGAAAAGCCCGATGACCCACTGAACTACTTCTTCGGAGGCTGTGCGGCCGGCCTGACCCTCGGAGCCCGGAGTAAGTCCCAGGCAGAGGCTTGGTAGCCTTGTCAGGGGGTTCGTGTTCATTCAGCCCCCTCATTTTCTACCTGAGGAAACTGAGGCTGAGAGAGCCCGAGTGGCTCGTGCAGGAAATCGGGGGTAGGGGGGGAGTGAATTTGTATCCCAGGCTTCTGGCCCCCATCTTTGCATTCTACCAGATGCCTCTGTGTCCCCTCATAACCAAGGGACCTCTCGGGCCCCTTGGCCTTGTCTGAAAACTGGGAGGGGCTGGGGAGGGTTCCCTCCAGGAGTGGGCTTGGGGGCTCTGGGCCGTTGCTGCCCACCACCTGACTCTCCCTCTCTTGCAGTGCACAACTACACCACTGGCACGGCGGCGTGTGTGTACATGGGCGCCGCCGCTGCCCTTCTGAAGGCGGGCAAAATGGAAGGCTGGAGGCTGGCCAGCGGACCCCGAGTCTGAGTCCACAAGACCTTTGTTGCATGTTTTGTAAAAAGGAAGGATCAATATATATAGTGACCCCACTCAGCGTTTCCCCAAACAGTGTCCTCGCTTTCCTGTTAAATAAAGCTCGAAACAAGCTGATGCCCTTTGCAATGGTCTTCCTCACTGGTATGGAGCCCTGGTCTTCCTCAGGGCTGATAGTGCTTGGTCCAGAGCTTTGCAAAGGACTTTCAGACTCCCTCACTTACCTTACTCCAGCTGCCTTCTGGACATCATGAACACACTTCAAAGTGAGCAAACTCCGTCCTCTTCCCCTCCAAGCCTGCCCCCCCCCTCCAAACTGGACTCCTGGCCTAGGAGTCCCTTGATTTCCTAGCCCCCCACATCCAAGCTCCTGCCTCATCTCAAGGCTCTCCTCCAACCCTGCTCTCATTTGGGGCCGGCCCTCCTCCCTGAAAGCCTGGATTAGCGAGAAGCGTCGGGGCGTCTGCCAGCCTCAAGTCTCCCCCCACCAGCCCATCCTCCTTTCAGCCACTAAAGTGATTTTCTTCAAGCACAGATTCAACCAGCTCACCTCCCTGTTCAATAAACTCCCATGGTTCCCTGCGGCCTCTAAGATCAGACACAAAAGGCTGTTCGACATTCAAAACCCTCCATAACCAAGTCCCTCCTGCGCCTAACTTTCTGCCAGTGGTCTACAACTGGCGCCACTATTCCACAAATGGAGCACCCCGTGCTCTCTGACTACTGACCTCCCTGGCTTCCCGCCTAAAAGCCTGTCTTCTACAAGAAGTCTTCCTCAATCCCTCTTATTTTTATTATTATTATTATTATTTATTTATTTTTGCTAAAGCAGTTGAGGTTAAGTGACTTGCTCTGGGGCACTGGGCTAGAAGTGTTAAGTGTCAGGCTAGATTTGAACTCGGGTCCTCCTGACTTCAGGGCTAGTGCTCTATCCACTGCGCCACCTAGCTGCCCCCCCTCTTGTCATTTTTTATTTATCTTCTATATAGCTTGTACACGTTTGTTTACTTGTTTCCCCCATTATATCGAGCTATTTGATTTCAGGGGCTATCTTTTGCCTTTTTCAGTTTTCCTAGTACTTAGCACAGGACTTGGTATATAGTAGACACTTAATAAATGCTTGTTGACTAGGTGAAAAGTGCCATTTAATAGGGATTTATACTGTTTTTGGCTCCCACTGGCTCATAAATGACATTAGATAAAGATCATCAGGTCAGGTATCATGATGTAGTGGATCACACCACACAGGATTTACGGTTGAGATCCCAGTTCCAGTAGGACTCAACACCACATGATTAGGTAAATTATTTGGTAAGCCTCAGTTTATGTATAAAATGGGCTTGGACTCCATTTCTAAAGCCCCTAAAATCACCAGTATGAGTGGAAGCATTGAATTTGGAAGAAGGGGACTGTGTCTTCCCCTTAGCTCTTATGACTTTGTGCAAGACCTGTCCCCTTTCTGGGGCTATTTCCTCTATGGACCTCTGTGGCAAATCAAGTCAACATGCATTTAAAGGCTGAGCAATGGGCCAGGCACCAGAGATGTAAATAGAAGCAGGACAATCCTTTAACGAACTTACAATCTACAGGAAGGCAACACCTTAAAGAGCTGGAAATCTAGGCGGATGTGTGGGGAGAGGGATGTGGCAGGGGTAGGGGATGGGGTGGAGTCCTGAGAATGAAGGATGGCTGCTCTGGACCCTAAAAATGAACTGCTGAGAGGAACTTGCTAAGGGAAGAAGGAAACCTTGGGTGGAGGGAGAAAGCAGCTTCCAGTCTTTACTTCTCCAGAATCCATAAGCCCTATACACCACATGGGGGAGAAGGTGACTCATTTTCTTACTCATTTGATTTCCAGTCAGTTGAGAAAGGAAAGGATACCCATAGGAAGCTTCCTAGTGAAGTCATTTTGTAGAAATCATTGACAGCTGTTTGGATCTGAACTGCCTTTTCCTGGACATCCAGTGACTTCTCTTTCTCCCCTCTCCTTTTTCTTTTTTTTTTTTTTTTTTAAACATGTTTAGGGTCATATTTTCCATTTGACGTGTTTGTGTGTGTGTATGTGTAAATGTACATACACAATATACTTTGCAATTGACTACTTTTTTCACCACTTTTGAGAATATTTTTTGAATATTGAAATTTGATTTTCAGTATTCAATTATTGAAATTTTGAATATTGGAATTTGAAATATTGAATATTGAAATTGTTATCAAAGTATTAAGAAAAAACTCAATGAGTTCCAAGTTTACAATCTATGACCCAAATTATCATTAACACAACCCTTCCAACTGAATCTTAGAACTAGACAGGCAAGGAGGAACAGCCCTGAAGTGATATTTCCTTGTGCTTTTCAGCCAATGTTGGCTGAAAATTGAAACAGCAATCAGGATGATGTCCCAACTCATGTGTCCAGCACTGTGCTGGAGCTAGGAAGCTGCTGAGATAGAGGATTGAGGGAAAGGAAGGGGGGGGGGACTTCATATTCTTAGGGAACTTCTAGGCTGGCTAGAGAGATGAGATCTCAGAGACCAAAAAGGGGCAATAACCCCATTCTATAGAATAAATTAAGACCTGGTGAGATTAGATATATCTAGCTTCACTAAGGGATTTCTTTGAAAAATCTGATCAGATCAGGGTCTTTGTCAGCAGAGTGCTTGAAAGTCCAGGCTGGAGAAGAGAGAAATATAGTCTCAGAGAAGACTGGTTTTGTTTTGTTTTGTTTTGTCTTGTTTTCTCTATCCATAGTGTACATTGTAGACAGTGAATGGAAATGAGAAGGGGAAGCAGCTTGATGGGGGCTGTAGTGAGTGAGTGGACAGAATCCTTGAGGTGATGGACCTCAAAGGTGGCCAGTGCCTGAAGCAGAGTCAGCCTTCTGCATGTAGTTGGCCTTGATCTTGGGGTGCTGGGGGCAGCTTGGGGCCTGGAGTCAGGAAAACGCTTCAGACACTTACTACCTGTGTAATCCTGGCTGAGTCACCTCGCCCTCATCTGTCAAATGAGAAGGGTCCCCTTCACAATCCCACCTGGGGTTTCTTGGCAAACATGTTGGAATGATTTGCCATTTTCCTTTCCAGCTCATTTGACCAGTTTCTTTGCCAAGAAAACCCCAATTGGGGTCACGAGGAGTACATGACTAAACAACTGTGTCCCAGCATTGGAAAAGGTAACCCTGCTTGTGCACCACATTGCCCAACAGCAGGTGGGGAGGAATAGAGTGATGGGCGTCTGCAGCTGGAGCCACATCTGGCCAGCTGTTGGGCTATGAACACACTGGAACACTGCCTGACACGGAGGGATGATCTGCCAAGCTCACAGTACTTTTTAACCCTTCACCAGCCTCAGAGGCCACGACACAATAGAGCAGGAGGTATCATGCTGGTCCACTAGGAAGGCAGTTTTTCAAGGAAGCACAAAAAATAATCCCTTACTGTGTTTTAGCCCCAAATTATAACGACAACAGCAACAAACAATAATCACATTTATATAGGACTTTACTTATATTTACCTCAATCTGGACAGGTATTTGCTAATATGATCCCATTTTACAGATGAGGAAACTGACAGGTAAAAGTTCAGTATCTTGCTAGTAAGTGTCTAAAGTTGGATTGGACCCAGATTCCTAGTGCCAGATCCAGTGCCTGGCAACAGTCAATCCCCCTCTGAACCTCAGTCTGTTCCACCATAAAAAGGGGGTGCTAAACCCCAGCCCACTGGCATTCCAATGGGGCAAGCATATCAAATGGGAAAGGCTCACCAGGAAACAACTTTGTACATTATGTTAGGTCTGATCGATAAGGGCAGTGGATAGAGCACCAGGTCTGGAGGCAGGAAGGCTCATCTTCCCAAGTTCAAACTTAACCTAAGACTAGTTGGGGGATCCTGAGCAAATCAGCTAACCTTGTTTGCCTCAGTTTCCTGATCTGTAAAACAGCAAACCATTCCTGTATCTTTGCCAAGAAAACCCCGAATGGGGTCAGGAAGAGTCAAACAAGAGGGAAACGTCAGAACCACCCCAAAACGACCAAGATGCTGGCCACCCTCAAGTGTTCCTGGAAGGACCAGATTCTGGCGTCTACACTGTGGAAGGCACGAAGATCCCCCTCTAAGGCCCACTTTCCAGTAATGAATCACCTGCTTCCCTGGAAGCCTGAACGGGCTTTGACACGCTTTGGGCAGGCCATAAATTAATGAATTCAGGCTCTCCCTACCCCTCCCGCTCAGTCCCCAAGGCACCATCAGGTAGCTGTGTTAGCTGCGTTTCTCTGCCTGCTGGCTTGTTGGGAGAGACGGCCCCATTCCTGGCTCTCCCCGAGACCTTCGGGTCTGAAGCCAGGAATGGGCAGAGGTCCAGTCGTGCCGGGAGGGAGTGTCCAATGGGCTGGAACCTCAAGGCCCTGCCACAGCCCACAAGGCAGCGCTTTCCTTCTGAGCAGACCCTGGCTCTCCATGCCTGCTGGTCTTGGAAAAGTCGCTTGCTCTTCATCAAGGCAGTCAAAGGCACAAACGGCCGGTTTGTCCGAATGGCAGCGGCCTAAGTCTGGGGGGGGGTGCCTAGATGGAGGCAGACTGTTACTAAAACCCCAAGCTCCCAGTGTGAAGCAGTGGTCCCTGGCTCTGCGCCACTCCAAGCCTGAGGTAGCCGGGGCAAGTCGAAGTACAGAGGGCCCGACCTTGGGAGCTATGGCTAGCCCCCTCGTCATCGAGACACGAAGAAAATAGAGACCCCGGGAAAATAAGCCCAAATTTCCACTTACAATACATGGAAAAAGCGGTGCAAGCCCAGGTCCTTTGATTAAAAATCCGCCCTTTTCTTCTCCCATTGCTTAGGGTACCCTATTACGCCCATTTAACAGATTAGGAAGGTGGGACTCAAAGAGTGGCTTTTCCAAGGGGATTAACCTAAAATCAGTGCTAGGAGCCAGCTCTGGGGAGTTCTGATTCAAGGCGTCTTGGAAACCTGGGGGGGATAGGGAGGCAGGCTCACCCACCTGCCACCTTGGGGAGCCTTCTCTCTGGGCCGATGCAGTTGCTTTCTCTCCGGTGACCACCAGGGAGCAGTGTCCACTAAGGTTCCCGCGGGCGGCCGGTCCCACTACAGACCCCTGGCCCGGGGAAGATGGGGGGAGGGCGGGAAGCCCCCCTTCGGAGGAGAAATCGCTGAGATCAGGCCCCCGAGAGTGGAGTCCTCAGCACAATCGCTTTACAATTTCCAAGAAGCTTTCCCCAGTCATTGTCCCCAGGGTATGGAGGAGGAGACCCTGGAGGCCGTGTTCATAATCCTGCCTCTCTCAGGCCTTCCTGAGCCTCAGTTTACTCATCTGTAGAAAGGTGGAATCGCCCCTGCCCAAAGTGAGACCGAGAGCTGGAAGGCTAAGGAGGGGTACAGCCTGAGGTTTAACCCAGGCTTCCTGCCTGCTAATGGCAAACGGCTTAATCTTTCTCCAGTGTCCAGCTCTGGGGGCAGGGAGTAGGGATGGGAGAAGACAGAAGGAGCTCGCGGCCCGGCTGAGGAAGTAAAGGAATTCCCAAAGAACTGCACTAATCGTTGGGTCTGGGGTCCGCCAAGCCCCCCGTCCTAGGGAGAACTGGAAGAGAGACTCCCGGAGATGGCAGCAAAACTGTCCCAGTTTTACAGAAAAAGACTTGGATTTAGGTCTTCTGGCTTTCCCCTACATCATGCTGCCTTCTCATTTCACAGATGGAGAAACTGAGTCCCAGGAAAGGAATCTGGCTCTCCCACAGAGCCCAGGAGACCAGGTTTCTACTCACCCTCCTGCCACTCGCGCGCCATCTGATCTTCTGCTTCTGGGGCTTCATGAGGAGTTCCTGGGCATGTGGCCCAATGGCCATCACCCAATGGTCTAGCTCCCCCAGCCCCAGCCCCTTCCCTTGGCCCAGGATGGAAGGTGTGGCCATCTCCTGGGTTCTCAGGGGTCCTGGGAGATCCCCTGCCTCATAAACTCTTCCCAGAGTGTGAGAGAGTCCAACAGGCTGGGACAGAAAAAACCCCAGCTCCTCCCTCCCTCCAATCTGGACCCAACTTTGGAGGAGTGGAATGAAAGAATCAGAAACCCTGATTCTAGTTCTAGTTCTAGTTCTGGTTCTGGTTCTGGTTCTGAGCTCTTAGTTCCCTGATACCGTGCATCGTAATCTAATTACTGCCCTCTCTGGGTCCTAGTGTTCTCATTGATAAAATGAAAGGCTTGGTCCGATAGAGTCCCGAGGCTTCTTGTAGCTCAGTATTCGAAGGGTCCCCGTCCCACTCTGATTTTCTGTGACTAAAATTCTGATCTAGGAAAAGGTCAGCACGTGGCTCCAGATAGCTTGCCCCTCACAACACTGAAGTACTTTTCAAAGGCCTTTCTTAGGAACTAGCTCCTTTGATCGTTTTCCAACAGGCCTGCGTGGAAAACAGGGAAATTAGCATGCTTTCTCCTGTCTTACAGACAGGGAAACTGAGGTTCAGGGAATAAGTGGACCAAAGGGACTCCAGGGAGAACCAGAGGCAGGTTTAATGCAGAAGGCCCAGGTTTCCTCCTTGTCAGCCCTGCTTCATTCTTGTTTTTCTGTATGATGTCCACATACTATATATGATATACATACATTGTATATAGGTGTGTCTATTGATGTAGTCTCATTTGTGGGAGGGAGGAAGGACAGAACAGGCAAGGGGAGAATGGGGCTTTCCCCGGGGCTAAGTGTAGGATTCCAGGCTCCCCGGCCCCCCCAAACCCTCTGCTCCTGGCTAGTCTCAGAGGTCTGCTTGCTGGGGCTGCACGGGGCCTGGGCACGATGCCCACAAAAAATAGAGTTCCAGGAAGCCGTCCAGTTCCTCCACTCCCTGAGCCCATCTGCCATCCCTGGGCGGCCGGGCCTGGGGGAAGGGGCACTTGGAACCAACAGGGGTTGCCAGGGGAGGAGGGAGAAGAAGAGGGAGGGATTCTGTCTGCAAAGGTGACCTCTAGCTCTGAGACTCTGCCTTCTGTGTGCCGAGATCTCTCCCAGCTCCGGCAGCACACGGTCCCTTCCCACGGCTGTACTGAAGTGACCGGGGAAGGGGCCACTTAGTAGGGACCCAGGCAGTGGTCCCCCTCTGCCTGCTTTCTGAGAGCTTGCGCCTGGCTCCCAGGTGCTGAGAGGGGGATCCGTGGCTCTTCTGGGGGACCCTTGGCCCACAGAGCCTCCTCCCAAGGTAACTGGCCAAGTTGAGGGGAGCACGGAGGGAGAAAGAGGTACCCTGGGGGATCCCTCCCCTGGAGGAGCGTTCTAGATTCTAGGTTCTAGAGTCACCATCTAGTCTAACTTTGTTTTACAGAGGAAGAAAGAGAGTTCCAGAGAGGAGATAGAATTTATCCCAAGCCACACGGCTAGTAAGAGGGAGAGGGGGGATTTGAATCCAGAGCTTAGTGTCCAGGTCTGGGAGCCTCTGAGTCCCTACAGCTGCCTGTACCAGTGGGTGGGCCCCAGGGAAGCTATTTCAGGACCTTTATCTGTGGGTCTCACCTTCCTGTGAGTCAGAAGCCCCCCCCTCCCCAGGCCCCCAGCCCCTGCTCTGCCAGAACGACAATTAGTCACAGCTTGAGGGGCTTTAACCGGGTTGGAGGGGGTGGGGAAGAGCAGCATTCACAGGCCCTGCCTCTCCCCCCTCTCCCTGGATACAAAGCAAGGCTCTGTCTGGCCAGATAGGAGGTGACCTCAGAGGGCTCTCCAGAGGTCATCCCGGACATCCCCCTGCCTCCTCCCTTTGGGCTTTTAGAGCCTTCGCCTCTTCCCCTCTCCCTCACTGGATCCCTCTCTCCGAAGCCTTCTGCTTTATGGGACAGAATCTGAGAGCTGGATTAATGCCCGACCCCTTCGTTTTGCAGAGAATTGGACCAAGATGCACAGAACAACTCTGGACCTTTGGGAGCCCAGGCCACACTCTCCCTGCCCACGGCACCGTCCCGCCCCCCTCCCCTCAGCGTAGTGTCGCGGTGAGAGTTTGGTGCCCGTCCAGGCCCTTATTCCGGGGGCTCCTCTCATCTTACTGACTTTGCCTCCTTTGGCCAAGTCTTCCCTCCCAGAGGACTCCTTCAGCGGAGCCGTGTGGTCTGTAGTTAGTCTGGATTTTCAGCCTCGGCCATGATGGGAGCCCGAGCAGGCTCTGGAACCTCCCCAGCCCCGGGGGTGCTCGGCTCTGGCCCCCAGGGACCCCAAATCTGGATTCGTTGACCCTAAGCTTGTGTCCCTCTCAGCTCTTTCTCCCTCTTCTGTCTGACAGAACCCTCGGGCGAGGGGGAGAGAAGGAGGGGAAATGGAGCGTCCATCCAATGGGAAGGGTCTTTTGCCTTGAATCCATGATGAACCAGTGAGGGAACGGAACGAAGCCAAAGGGAGATGGGGGTCTGGGGGGTGGTGGCCGTAGGCAGGAAGTGCCTTCAATTAGTCTTCCCTCGGGGTAGACAGATCAGCTGGGCCAGAGTGGGGGGATTGGGAGCATTGGAAGCCCTCCTCTCAACCAATATGGGGCCCTGAAAAAGTCATTCTCCTTCTCTGCCCTTTATTGGGCTCAATGGTCTCTCTTTTTCTTTTTCTTTTTTTCTGGTTAGGCAACTGGGGATAAGAGACTTACACAGGGTCACACAGCTAGTCTGTGCTAAGTGTCTGAGGCCAGATTTGAACTCGGGTCCTCCTCGCTGCCTCTGAATGGTTTCTACACTCCAGACTGGTGCTGTTTTCACATATCATGTTCTAAGATCCCTCCTCACT
>JAJPUD010008211.1:25288-36307 GCA_023553655.1 Myrmecobius fasciatus
ACCTAGAACCCAGCAGATACAGATTGTGGTGACCTAGAACCCAGCAGGTGCAAATCGTGGCGACCTAGAACCTTTGCATTGGTGGGATTCCCAAACTAGCCCCTGCCCTGTGAGTGAGAACTGCTTATAGACAGGAGAAGGAGCAAGAGGTCCAGATCCGTAGCAGAGCTGGAATTCTGAGGATGGGCTTGGGGGGCCCTTCAGGCATTTTCTGGGGGTCTCTAGCTGCCTTTCCCTGCATGCACTGCACCTAACCCTAGGGAAGTCTGCTGGGCTGGGATGAAGGTGCCTGGAGGGGAAAGGGGAAGTCCTGGGTCACAAAGCCAGGAGCAATTGCCACCTTCCAGGGCAGGGAACCCTGGAGCTCTTCTCCACTCTCCTGGCCAGGGGTCATAGGCAGTCACACAGTTAGAGCTGGAAGGGTCTCCTCGGCTCTCTGGTCCTGAAGCTAAGGGACGCTTTCTAACTCACCCAGAATCAAACAGGGAACATCCCAACCCGCGACTTGCTCTTTCCTCCCTCCCTCTCGCCCTCCTGGGAGTCTAGGGTTATGAGTCAGTGGGTACATCCAAGAACCTCTCCCCGCTCCTTCCCTTTGTGGGCAACAAGTGCCATGGGCCTGGGCAGGTGTGAGGACGGGAGAGGGGACGTATTGACATAAACCTAGAAATTTGGGGGGAGGAGTGGGAATTGGGGATCAAAAGGACAGCATAATTTGTTTCCTGTCTGTGAGCCTCCAGATGCCTTCTGCCAGCCTCAGGACAGGGCTCATAAAGCCGTCATTTTCTTTAGAAAATGATTTTGACATTTGAAAGCCTAGAAAAAAGGGGGGAAGGGGAGGGAGAATACATCCCTGACCCCCCTGAGACATTTTTTCTGGTTTTATTCTGTATCGAGTGGTGTGGTGTGTGGCACATTCCTCGGCGGGCAGCTGCAGCTGGGCCAAGGACCCGCCAAATGTCCCCAGGGGAGATGGGGGGGGTCCCTGTCTCTGGAGCACCCATGTCCCCAGCCCCAAGGAGAGAAGGAGGAAGTGGCCAGGCTGGGCCCTTTGTCTCCAGAAAATGGAAAATGGAGCGTGTCACATCTGGGCCTCCCGTGCCCCTTTTTGCCCAGGAAGGGACTGAAATTTAAGCCGTGTGAACTGTGCCCATCTGGGACAGTGGCAGGGGTGGGCCAGCTCCCAGAAGGGCTTGACCAGCCAGGAGGAGTGGTAAGGGGGTGTCTCACAGCCACTTCCTTTCTGCCCCACCTTCCATCCCTGGTTCCCAGCCAGGGAGCCCTAGTCAGAGGCAAACCTAATGGCTCTCTACCACAGCGGTCAGGGCTGCGCAGTCTTAGCTGGCTCCCTGCCATCCCCTCTCCCTCCTCCCCTGCCCATCATCTCCCATGCCTCTCCTGGCATCATCTGTCTTAAAAAGTGACCAGGGGTCAGCGATGGATGGGCTCCTGGTTCTGGAATCAGGGGGAGCTGAGTTCAAATGCAGCCTCAGGCACTTTCTGATCCTGAGTGCTTCAAAAAATAAAAACGGAGCAGGCCCAAAGGTGGGTCAATAAGAGCCAAGTCCAGTCACCTGGGTCTGAGCCCAGCTCTTCCAATGACTCCCTCTATTATGCTGAGCCAGTCTCTTCCTCTCTCAAAAAGGTTGCTTTCCCTTCACCAGTTGAGCTCAAATGCCAAGAAGTCTTTCTCTTTCCCACAGTTAGAGCCTTCTGCTCTGCTTTCTATATATTTGTATATAATTTCCATTCCCTTTGCTTATATCTTGTTTCTGCGTAGCTATTTAATAGGGATGATGTGTTTTTGGGTTTTTTTTTTTGGATTAGAATGTAAATCTCTCAAGGGCAAACACTGTGGATTTTATTTCCTTTTCTTTGTAGCCCTAGTGTTTCACACAGTGCCTGGAGTAAACTAAAAATTACCCCTGCATTTGTTTTGTAAATAAAAAGCTTCAATAAAAATAATATTTAAAAAAAAGAATATGAACTCTTTCTTCTTTTTTTTATTAAAGCTTTTTTGCAAATAAAAACATTTGCATGGGTAATTTTTCATCGTTGACCCTTGCAAAACCTTCTGTTCCAAATTTTCCCTCCATCCCCCCACTCTCTCTCCTAGATGACAGGCAGTCCAATACATGCTAAATATGCTACAGTATAAGTTAAATCCAATATATATATACATAGTTATACAGTTATCTTGCTACACAAGAAAAATTGGCTCAAGAAGGAAAAAAAAAAAAAAGAACCTGAGAAGGAAAACAAAATGCAAGCAAACATCAGCAGAAAGCGTGAAAATGCCATGTTGTGATCCACCCTCAAATCCCACAGGACTCTCCCTGGATGTAGATGGCTTTCTTCATCACTGAACAACTGGAACTGGTTTGGATCAACTCCTTGTTGAAGAGAGCCATGTCCTTCAGAATTGATCATCATATAATCTTGTTGTTACCCTGTATAATAATCTCCTGGTTCTGATCATTTCACTTAGCATCAGTTCATCTCCAATGCCTAATAAATTCTTATTGACTTCTTATCTGTAAAATGAGATTTTTTTCACTCTCAGTTCTTAACTTTTTGGGTGTCAAGGATTTGACAGTCTTGTGAAACTTATGAATCGCTTCCCAGAATGTTTTTAAATGCATAGAATAAAATATATAGGTTTGTAAAGGAAATAAATGATATAGAAATGCAATTATGAAATATATGTACATATTTTTATTTTTTCTTCAGTATTTTTAATTAATTTTTAAAAGTTTTTTATTTTCAAAACACATGCATGAATAATTTTTCAACATTTACCCTTGCTGAGCCTTATGTTTCAGATTTTTCCCCTCCTTCCCTCCACCCCCTCCCCTAGGTGGCAAATAATCCAATATATGTTAAATATGTTAAATCAAATATATGTGAACATATTTATACAATTCTCGTATTGCACAAGAAAAATCAGATAAAAAAGGAAAGAAAATGAGTAAGAAAACAAAATGCAAGCGAACAACATCAAAAAGAGTAAAAATGTTATGTTGTGATCCACATTCAGTTCCCACAGTGCTCTCTCTGGCTCTCTTCATCACGAGATCATTGGAACTAGTGTCAATTATCTCATGGTTGAAGAGAGCCATGCCCATCAGAATTGATCAATGGATAATATTGCTGTTGCTGTGATATGTACATATTTTTAAAAGTTCATGGAGCCCAGGTAAAGAACCCCTACACTAAGGTCATAATGGGAACATAAGGAAGAAGGATGAGAAAATTGCAGATGAGGAATCCCCAGGCAGAGAAAGTTACCTTTCACATAGGTGCTAAGATCAGAATTGGGACTTTAACTTGTTTTCTGCCTTCAAATCTAGGCCCTTTTTTCCCTAAATCCCACCCAATCTGATGTCCCCTCTGGGTATAATTCACTCTCCTTTCCCAATCTCAACCATATAGCACAGCCCCCCAGCATTGACCCTTCTCCCAAAGCCTCCAAAGATAAAACTCAATTTGCAGGGACTTGAATCTCAACTATTTTCCTAAGGTACAGCTCCCAGAAATCCCCACTAAATTTTACCCTCTTCAGACTTCAGCTGGAGTACTGTAGTCACTCTGGACTTCATGGTTCAAGAAGGTTATTGATAAACTGGAGAGTGTCTAGGGAAGAACATCCAAGATGGTGAAAGTTTTTGCATTTTATACCTAAGAATTGGTTGAAGGAACTCAGGTAAGCTTTTCTTGGAGAAAAAAAAGGAGTAGGATGGGAGTGAGAGTACTTGATAACTATCTTTAAGTATCTGAAAGGCTATTGGGGGAAAGGGATTAATTTTTCTGTCTGGTCCTGGAGGGAAGAACGAGGAGTCCTGAGTGGAAATTGAAAAGAAGCAGATGCAAGTTTGATATCAGAAAAGACTTGCTAACAAATAGCGTTCTTCCAAAGGACTCTGACTTGTCTTAAATGGGTTCTTCCTCCTTGGAGGTCTTCAAGCAGAGGCTGGATGACCATTTGTGGGATACATTATAGTGGGAATTCTTTCATTATGGCTTGGACTATATGGCTGCTGGGGTCCCTTCCAGCTCTCCAATTCTGGGAGTCTAGGAACATCAAAGCTGGGAGAAACCTTAGGACACTGAATGTCAGAACTAGAAATAATCCTAGAAACTGCCTCATCCAATTATCTCATTTTTTAATTAAAACTTTTTATTTGCAAAACATATGTATGGGTAATTCTTCAATAATTATCTCATTTTTAAGATAGGAAAACGAAGCCCAGAGAACGGTGACATACGTAAGATGACACAGAACTCCAGCCTCCTGCCTCCTAATCCAGAGCTCTTGCCTCTGCAGGAAAATTTCTTGTTCCGATCACTCATGAAGAGCTGAGCCAAGCAGGGTTTGAGCCTAGGAGCAATTTTCCCAAGATTGTGAGATGTTGATGAAATAACTGGTGCTATTGTTTGTAATAAGCTAACATTTATGTAAGGCTTTGAAAGTTTGCAATGTGCTGTATGTATACAAAAATCTGGCCATTTTGTACAATCTTGTTTGATTCTCACAACCCCATGAGATAGGTACCATCCTCCAGGATGAGGATCCAAGGTGCTCCTGCTCCTGTGCTGGGTAAGACAGAGCTGGACAAGACCAAGTGCTGCCTGATTTCACTACAATTTTTTGTTATCCAATCTCAAGTGGGCCCTCCCGGTATCAAGGTAATCCTTTTACTCTTCCCTAATTGATTCTCTATCCCAAAGCTTCTTAACCTGTGGATCGTGACCTCATATGAGGGCTTGTAACTAAATGTGGGGGCTGTGAAATTATTATTTATTCTCTATAAATGTTTGATTCATATACTTATTTTATATATTTAAGATTGCATCAAAATTTTTCTGTTGAAAAGGGGTCTTGACTGGAAAAAATTTAAGAAACCCTGCCCTATCCCATTTTGTATAATTGTTCCCAACATCTTAAAGCTAGCTATATTCTCCTTTCAGCCACTTAGCTGAGGGGACTTTTGCTGACAAAAGCAAGTCTGTTCTCAGAGGGCTTCTCTTCTTTTCTCCTTTTCATCTTACAGCTCCCTGATGCCATATCCAGTCCCTGATGAAAAGATGGTCCTTCTCTTGGCCAAGACCAATCCCTCTACATGTACCTTTGATTCCATCCCATCCCTTTATCTTCAGCCCCCCATCATTCTTCTTTACTTTATTCTTTGACCTTTTCCTATTCACTAGTTCTTTCTTTACTCTCTACAAAAATGCTCGTCTCCTCGATCTCTAAAAAAAGCACCTTTGCTAGCTTCTATCAGCTATTACCGTATGTCTTCTTTCCTCCTCAGCTAAACTCTAGAATCAATACTTCCATTTCTTCTCCTCTTTTTCTCTTCTAAATCTTTTATTATCTGACTTCTAACCTCCTAAACTATTTTCTCCAAAGTTACTACATCTAGTGGACTCTCCTCCATGCTTATTTTTCTTGACCTTCCTATGGCATGGGACAATGTTGGCCAGTCTCTCCTACTAAGCCCTCCTTTCTCTTCTCTCTCCTGTTTTTTCTATTATCTCCGAAACTATTTTCTCACAGCCTCCTGTGCTGATTCATTATCTATGCTATGGACACTAACCGTGGAGAATCCCGAGGTTTCATTTGGGCTATTTTCTCTTTTCTAACTCTACTCACTTATTCGATGACCTGATCAGCTCCTTTGGGTTTAATTACCATCTCCCTGCAGATGATTCTTAGTTCTATACAGTCATCTGTGATTTCTCTTCCAAACTCATCACCTGCTTCTTCGAATTTCAAGCTGCAAATCCCATAGACCCCTCAAACTCAACATATGTAGAACTCATTATCTTTCTCCTTCAAATTGTCCTTTTTTCCAGACCTCTTTGTCTTCCCTTCAAAGAGGTTTGCAGCTTCTTTGTCATTCTAGACTTCTCCCTTTTCCTCATCCAACAGATTCAATCATCTGCCAGATTTCTACCTCCTCCCCTTGGGGTAAATGAGTGTTCAAGGGCTGCTCATCCACCTTGGGTGTCCACCTTTATGCAGCTCTCACCTGTGGCTCCAGGAAGGTGTAGCCTTCACAGCAACCACACCCAGGAAAGCCATCTCTGCAGACAAGCTAAACCAGATTGAGGAAAACCCATCAGTGAACCAGGGGGTGTCTACCCCAAGCGTGTGAAGACTTCACCTGGTGCAATGGACAGACGAGAACAATTTGATCCGACGGCCATGGAGGCGGCTGAGCAGGTGAGTGCTTAGAGCTTGGTCAGCCATTGAAGATCCACTGCATTGGGGAGCCCCTGCCTGATGTCCTGACTTTTGGCCCTGGCCTTGGATGATCCTGGAACTCATACACCTGCAAGTCAAGACATCAAACCCTGTAATGTCATTGGTCCTCAGATGGCCAACCTCCTCTCCACTCAGACCTCAACCACCCTAGTTCAGGTCCTCATCACCTTTCACCTGAAACAATCTCCTGTTCTAAGACTCTCAATTCAATCCAACTACCAAAGTGGTTTTTCTAAAGTGCAGATCTGATTGTTACTCCCTTGCTCAATAAACTTCCGTGGCTCCCTATTCCCTCCAGGCTCAATTTTATTAACTCTTCTATTTGGCATGTAAGACCCTATACCATGTGGCCCTTTCCCACCATTCCAGTCTTTTAATACATTACTTCCTTCAGTCCAGCCATCCTGGGCACTGGCTGTTCCCCCATCCCTAAAATGTACTCCCTCCTTGCCTTTGCCTCTTGAAATCCTGGCTTCCCTCAAGACTCAGCTTGTACAGGGAGCCTTTTGTGATTCTTCTCCCTTTCTAAACTTCCTTATATTCCTATATATATATATATAATATGTATATTCATGCATGAAATTATGTCCTTATTGACTCCCCCATAGAATATAAGTCTCATGAAGTCAGGGAGATTTTCACTTTTGTCTTTGCATAATTGGTGTCTAGTCTGAAAGCTGGCAGGGAGCCAGAGAGACCTGAGTTCAAATCCAATCTCACACCCTTCCTTACTGGACCAGTAGCTTAAATCTGTTTGACTCAGTTTTCTCAACTGTAAAATGGGGATAATAAAAACACCTACCTCCCAGGATTGTTGTGAGAACCAAAAAGGGTATTTGTAAAGTGTTTAGCACAGCCCCGGCACATAGTAGGTGCTTAATAAATGCTTATTCCTTTGATGCATAATAAATGTTCAGTGACTGATTGTAGTAGAAAGAGGAAGAGATTTGAAGTCAGAAGAACCAGAGTCTCTTCTGAGACTTGGACAAGTGCCTCCTTTCTCTCAGTCCCAGCTTCTTCATCAATAAACTTATGGATGTGGACTAGATCATTTCTAAGCTCTCAGCTGGCCAGTCTGGTGAGCTCCTCTGACCTGCTTAGCCAATAAAAAACATCCTAACAATGCGAGCTGTCCAGTTGTGGACAGACAGGATGGGCCAGAGTTAAAAATCCCCATCAGAGATGCTGCAAGATTCTCAGCTGAAAGGGACATGTGGATGCCCATGGAAGCTTTTTTCAGAGGGAGGACTTGGATCCCGGCTAGAGTCAGAGGATGGAGCATTTACAGATGAGGAAACCCAGAGAAATGACTTGTCCAAGTGCAGAAAATACAACGGATAAAGAAATCCAAAGATTAGTGAAAAGAAGATTTATTTTTTCCCTTCTATCTAAGTTCATGGATCTCCAATCTCTATAATCTATAGATTTTTCTTCTAATTCTAAATCCTGAGCGCCTATGATCGGAGCCCGAGTTCACCTTGGACTGACCTCCTGGAGTCCCCGTAGCCCTTCCTGAGAGCCCCCATGTCTCTCCCCACCTCTCTTAGAACCCCGCCTACGCCCCTTGGGGTGGGCCCCTGAGGACACTTCCTGACACCTCTGTTTGCCAACTCGGGCCCCTGGCGCTGACAGGGACAAAGAACAGGGAAGTCTGCCAGGATGCCCCCCTCCACAGCTGGGCCCCCCAGAGGGTATTTCCACCAGGGCAGTGGCTGCATCACAGGCCTAGTGGGGGGTTGGTGGGGGGGCCTCAGACATGGGCAGACCCTGGCCCAGGAGGGCCTTCAACCAGCTGCCTCACTAATTAGGAGGCTCCCTCTACCTGTCCCAGGCCCCCCGCACACTGGCCCCAGCATGTCCCCAGCTCACAGCACCCACTAGCTCAACTCCTCTGTTGGAAGCCTTCCCCCATCCCCTTTCCTGAACCCCCAAACTTCCAGATTTAGGGGTGTGACCCCTCCCCCTCCCCCAGACCCTCTGCCTCCTGCTCCCCCACACCGGGCCCAGAGCTGGAAGGGGAAGCAGCCTTGACAACACTATGGAGAGAGAGTGAAGAGGAGGAGAAGTCTGGAGCCAGTCAACCAGGGTTCAAAGGGCTTGGACAAATCCTGATCCGTTGTTTCCTCATCTTTCCAGTGAAGAGATTTGGCACGATGGTCTTGGAAAAAGGCCCTTTCCTGCTCCAAGCCCATCTCCATCTCTCATCTCCAAGATAAAACAAAAACAATAAATTAATTTAAAATACAAAATTTTTTAAAAATTAGAAATTTTAAACAAGGCAGCGAAGTGACAGTGGAGAGAATGTGGCAGTCAGGAAGACCTAAATTCAAACTTGGCTTCAGACATTTACTAGCTGTGTGATCCTGGGCAAGTCACTTAAACTCTGCCTCAGTTTCCTCAGCTGTAAAAGGGAGAAAATAACAGCATCTACCTTGCAAGGTTGTGTTGAGGTTCAAATGAGACAATATTTGTAATGTTCTCAGAACAGCGCCTGACACACAGTAAACCTTGTAGAAATGTGGATGGATATCTATGTGCACGCACATACATGTTATGTACATGTGTGAAATATCCATGTATACACATGTGTCGACGTGGCTGGGTGTACATGTCTGCACACGTGTGTATGTCTAAGTCTATTTGTAGGTATATGTGCACATGCACATGGTATAACTCCCCCCCAGCTGGATGGGGGTCAGTGACTGCCAGAGGCTGATCTCAGGTCTCAGCAGTGACAGAGGCTCAGGAGCAGTGGGTGGGCCCAGGGAACAGTGGTTTTCAGGAGGAGCTGGGTAAAAGCCCCTTAGATTGTTCTGTTTCCTTCTGTCAGGCAGTTCTGCTGCCTGGGATGCTCTTCCCCTCAAATAGTCTTAAAATTAGGTGGATTTTAGAATATAGAAATCTGGGAGGGCCCTTGGAACCCAGGATGTCAGAGCTGGGAGAGCCCTTAGAACTCAGGAGGTCAGAGCTGGGGGGGCCCCAGAGCCCATCTGACCCACCCCTCCCTTCACAGATGGCACACCTGTTGCCCACAGAGAAATAAGTGGGTCACAAAACAAGCCCAACCTGGAGAGACTTGCATGAACTGATGCTGAGTGAAGTGAGCAGAACCAGGAGATCATTATTCACGGCAACAACAAGACTATACGATGATCAATTCTGATGGACATGGCTCTGCAACAATGAAATGTTTCAAACCACTTCCAATTGTTCACTGAAGAAAGCCATATACACCCAGAGAGAGGGATGCGAAATGTGGACCACAACATAACATTTTCATGCTCTTTATTGATGTTTGCTTGCATTGTGTTTCCTTTCTCTGATTTTTCTTTCTTGTAGATAAGATTTTTCTTGCACAACAATGATACGTGTGGAAATATGTATCCATATATTCGATTTGTCAAGTATTTTAACATAATTAACATGTAGTGGATATCCTGCCATCTAGGGGAGGGGTGGGGAGTAGGGGGGAAAAATCTGTAACAGAAAGCTATGTAAGGGTTAATGCTGAAGAATTACCCATACATATGTTTTGCAAATAAAAAGCTTTAATTAAAAAAAAAAAAACAAAAACCAAGCCCAAGCCCGGGATCAGACCCAGCCACAACCTGAGCCAGCCGGGCCCCTTTCCACAGCCTCTCTGGGAGTTTGAGTGTTCTCTGAGGGGATTCGTGGGGGCTTGTGGCTCCGGAGCTGGCCCTGAACAAGGCAGCCGGAGGCTCATCCCACCTGTCTGCTCCATGCTTTGGCTCTAGCTCGAGGGCCTGAGCAGCAGCTCCCAATCTGTCCTAATCCTCTTTCCTTAATCTCCCCTCCGGCTGGCCTTGGGCTCGGTGGCCCGGCTGGGACCGCTCACAGCTCAGTCCTTCCTGCCGCCTGGGGATTTGGCAGCTCCCCGGCCTGTCTGGGCAGCTTCTGTAATGCTCCTGAGCGTCCGGCCTGAGCCTGGGCCCTGGGGTCTGCTCGGGTACGGAGGTGTGGGCCGGCCTATTCACCCGAGCAACGGGGAAGGGCCCTGGGGGCCGAGGTGGGGGTCAGGAGTTAGGCCGCGGGCCAGGAGGTCGATGGCAGCTGCTGTGGAGAGAAGAATGTCTGTCTCCAACCCTATTTATCCATATCTGTATCTGTATCCACGGCCGGGTCTGTCTATATCTATACCTATATCTGTATGTATACCTATAAGCATATCTATACCTATTTGTATATCTATACCCATGCCTTTAACTATATCTATATATATCCTTATATCTATATGTATACCTATATCGATACCCATATTTTATATATATATATATATATATACTTATATTTAAATGTATCTCTATACCTAAATCAATATCCATCTCTATGCTATCTCTATATGTATATCCACACTCATCCCTATCTCTATACTTTTATATATAATTATACCCATACCTATATATGTACATCTATAGCCATACCTTATCCACATGTATATCTCTACCTATATCTATAAGTATAACTCTACCTATATTTATATCCATATCTATACCTATACCTCTACCTCTACCTCTATCTCTATCTCTTTCTGTCTCTGTCTCTATCTCTCTCTGTCTCTGTCTCTCTATCTCTGTCTCTCTCTATTTCTGTTTCTATCTCTATCTCTGTCTCTGTCTCTATCTCTCTCTGTCTCTGTCTCTATCTCTCTTTGTCTCTATCTCTGTCTCTATATCTCTCTGTCTGTCTCTATCTCTATCTCTGTCTTTGTCTCTGTCTCTATCTCTCTCTCT
>JAJPUD010008211.1:36317-50078 GCA_023553655.1 Myrmecobius fasciatus
TGTTTCTATCTCTGTCTGTCTCTATCTCTATCTCTGTCTCTGTCTCTATCTCTGTCTATATCTCTCTGTCTCTGTCTCTATCTCTCTCTGTCTCTGTCTCTGTCTCTCTATCTCTGTCTCTGTCTCTATTTCTGTTTCTATCTCTATCTCTGTCTCTGTCTCTCTCTCTTTCTGTTTCTATCTCTGTCTCTGTCTCTGTCTCTATCTCTGTCTCTGTCTCTGTCTCTGTCTCTGTCTCTGTCTCTGTCTCTGTCTCTACCTCCACCAGTTTTATCCAGATAGATTCCACTTCCCTCCCAGGGCTTTCCTCTGATTGTTCTAGTTCCCCCAGAACCTTCATTTTAAAATTGAGGAAGGGCCCCACCGTGGGCCATGTTCATTTCTTCATTTCTCCTAGGGTTCTGCTGCTGACATTGGTTCCCTGTGCAGGTGCCTTTTCTCATCACCTCAGCTATTTTCAGCTTCCTTTTATATTTTCCCATTAGAAGGTAAGCTCTTTGAGGGCAGAGATTATTTTTTTCCTTCTATTTGTATTCCTAATATATAGGATGATTTACCAGGACACAGTAAGCACTTAAGTGTTTGTGATTTGATTGGCTTAACCGAGGCTAATGCAGAATTTTGTTTTGCTTGATTATGAAGATTTGTTACAAGGGCTTCCATCCCCACCCTAGTGGTATGTGGTAAGGAAGAAAATATTTTTTTTTATTTATTAATTTTTTTAAATTAAAAAAAAACTTAATTATTATTACTATCTTTTGTTTTTGCATTACCTTCATTTCTCAGTTTATCTTTCCCCCTTTCCATTTCTTATTATAAAAGAAAAAAAAGGAAGAAAATCCCACAATTTAGCAAAATTAACCAATCCACCAGTTTAGTCTGACATCATCTGCAGTGTTCTACACTGGTGTCCCCCACTTCTGCAAAGAAGGGAGGGAGATACATTTATAGTCTTTGGAAGTTTATAATTATTATATATATATGTCATTATATATATTATTATATATATATCTATATATCTATATTATTATACATCAATTTAAATGTATGTTATTATATTTTTCCAGCATTCAGTTTTTGTTGATCTTTATATTTACAATGCAGGTAGGTGGCTCAGTGGATAGACTGCTGGCCTAGAGTCAGGAAGACTTATTTGCCCAAGTTCAAATCTGGCCTTAGATATTTACTAGCTGTGTGCCCCTGGGTAAGTCACTTAATTTTATTTGCCTCAGTTTCCCCATCTGTAAAATGTATTAAAGAAGGAAATGGCAAGCTATTCCATTATCTTTACCAAGAAAATTCCAAATGGGGTCATGAAGAGTAAGTCACAACAGAACAACAATATTTACATCATTATAAACATGTATATTTATATATACATTAAGCTATTCATAAGTCTTCCCATCTTCTCTGAATTTCTCCTATTATTCATTGTTTTCTAAAGCATAGTAATGATTCATTACATTCCTGTTCTGCATTTCATCTAGCCTTTCTCCATGGGCTAAATATGGAATTTAGAGTCTCTCCAGAATCCCTCCAAAGCGCATTATTTCCATCTTTTGAATGAATAAATGAATGATCCAACATACATAAAGTGCCTACTGTGTGCAAAGTGCTGGGGGCACAAACAGAATAGTAAGACAGCCCCAGCTCTCAGGGAGCTCACCCTGTAATGGGGGAGGCAGCTTGTGTTTCAGCTGCAGGTCCAGATGGAAAGGCTCAGTGGTCCTAAGGGCCCAGCGGCAAATCCACTGATAATACATCTTTGTTAATGTGGGTAAAACCACATCCATTTTTGATGCTGACCCATTTGCCAGTGAGAAGGTTTTAAGAACTTTCCCCTCCAGGTCTTCAGTAAATGAGGCTGCTGGGTCCGTGGGAGCATGGTGTCAGAGGCAGGTGCCAGGTCATATTGATCCAAGATCTGCTTTCTGGGGCTGCAAAGGCTAAACTAGAAACAGGACCAGTGACCTTGGGAGTGGGAGATGCTATTCTAGGGGCTTTTTGGCCTGGAATCAGGAAGATTTAACTTCAAATCTGTGTGACCCTGTGTCACAAATCAGTTTGCCTCAGTTTCCTTCCATGTAAAACAGGGATAATTAAAATAGAGATAATAAAATAGGGATAACCTATGACTATAGGAGATAATATTGGTAACTTGCTTAGCACATAATAGGTGCTTAACAAATATTTATTCCCCTTCCCTTTCTTATGTCTGGGCCAAACTAGAAGCAGAACTGAAAATCTGGGGAGCACCACCAGGACTCCTGGACCCAGGGGTCCTGGATCATCTCCATCAAGGTCTGTGGGGAGGTGGTAGTCTTGGTTTGACTCCCCTGATAGCTTTGCTGATTTAAGGGGAGGGGGTTAAGGTAAAACCTCTGCAAATCTAAATTCCAGACAAAGGTCCCACCCTCAGAAGATTCCTGTGAGCCTCATGTAAAGAAACTCACTGTGAACCTTAAAATGCTCTGCAAATGTTGCACATTATTATTATTATTATTATTATTATTATTTGAAATCTTCTCATGGGGAGAAGCCACTATCTCCCAAGGTACCACATTCCACTTTTTTAATAGCTTCAATTACGAGAAAGTGTCTCATTACATTCAGCCTACAAGTAGGCTGCCATGTCTATCCATCACTCCTGCCCTTCGCTGTCCTCTGGAGCTGAACAAAATTAATCCCTCCTCCTCATGACCTGCCTTCAGATACCTGATGGGAACAATCAGGTCTTCCCTACCTGATCTCCCCAGTTTCTTGAACTCAGATGGAATGATCCCCAAACCTTTTGCTATCCTGGTCTTAGTCTTCTGGACACTTCATCTTGCACTGTCCTTCCTCCATTACTGGTGTAACTGTAGGTGGCTGCATTTATCTCAGAGAGCAATATGGTGCTAGGTAATAAAAGTCATAAAATAGAGCCTGTCTTTTGGTTCTATTGCTATCAGTTTGTCCTCCAAACAGCATATTATGGAAAAAAGAACCTATTTGCATAAAAATATAATATAAAATATTGATTTTCTATTTGTAGTAGCAAACAATTAGAAATAACCCAAGTGCCCAAGACTCAGAGAAGGGTTGAAGCATGTTGAATGTTGATATAGTGAAATATCATAGTGCTTTTTAAGAAAAACTTCAGCTTGAAGCATACAAGGAAATATGGAAATACCTATAAAGAGTAATGCAGGTCGGATGGTTACTAGCTGTGGTATCATGGGCACTCCACTTAATCTCTCTGGGTTTCAGTTTTCTCATTTATAAAAGGAATTGGACTTGATGGCTTCTTTGGTCTCTTCCAGCATGAAATTTATAATTCTATGGTCCTGTGATGCACTGTGAAATCCACAGAGCCAGGACCGTCTACGCCCTTGCAGAAAACCATATAAGAAAGAAAAGAAAAGAAAGGAAAACAGAAACACAAGTGGGGAAACCAGATGGGGACCCAGAACAAAAGCGTTTTCTTTGCTTTGTTGTTTGCCAATTCCTTTGGTTCTGCCTTGTTCAAGTCTGAGACTGTTGAGTAAGAGTTTGCTCCGCACTGTGTGTGTGTCTTTCTCTGATTGTTTTTGTTGGCAGTTATTAAGTTTATAGTAATTGGGCTTAAAAAAACAACCAAAAAAAAAAAAAACCCACAAGGTTCCATGTGAGTCAACAGTAGGATATGGCAGGTGAGAAAGCTAATGAGATCTTAGACTACTTTAAGAGAGTCAGTGGGGTCTGATCCCACTTCTAGGTTCTGTCCCGGTCACATCCCATCAGAACCAAGGTTCTGGAGATCACCTTTTCGGAAGGACATCAACAAGGATGGGGATGAGGAAAAGGATGAGCTGGAAAGTGGCCAAAGGAGGACAGCCACTGTAGTCCTTGAGATGTCAAATGAGGGTGGGCTAAAGGGACAAGAGTGAAGGAGGAGGTCTTCAAATACTTGAAGGACTGGCCTTTGGGAGAGGGATCACACTTGGTCAGATCAATTCCAGATGGCAAAGGAGGAGAAAAAACATCTTTAGAACACTTACTGTTTGCCGGCCACTGTGCTAATATTTCATCCCCATCATCTATGTCCAGAGAGAGAACTATGGAGACTGATTTAAATCAACACATGCTATGTTCATTTTTTTTTAAAATTTTTTTTCTCTTGTAGTTTTCCCCTTTTGTTCTGATTTTTCTTTCCCAACATTATTCATAAGGAAATATGTAAAAAAAAATGAATGTACATGTGCAACAACAACAACAAAAAAAAGCTCACAAATTTTTGATCCTTACAACAACTCTATTAAAGTAGGTGATGCTATTATTCCCATTTTACAGTTGAGGAAACTGAGGTAAGCTGCAGGTCAGTGACTTTTGAGTTACATAGGTAGTAAGTATTTGGGGATAGATTTGAATTCAGATCTTCTTGATTCTGGCTCAGTGTTCTGTCCTAACTGATGAAGGGAAGTAGCAGAGAAGCAGATGTAGACTAATGAATGAGGTGCTTTCTCACAATCAAAGCTATCCAAAAATGGAATGGAAAGGCCTTCACTGGAGATCTTCAAACCAAAATGCAGATTGTCAGTGGGATCCTTATTTAGGTGGGGGGCTAGAGAACATTGCATCTGAAATCAGTGGTGCTGATTCCTAAGTGGGCAAGTCATTTAACACTGTTTGCTTCAGTTTCCTCATCTGTCAAATAAGCTGGAGAGGAAAATGGCAAAATACTCTGGTATCTTTGCCAAGAAACCCCTAAAGTTCTGATATGATTGGAAAAAACTGAACAACAATTAGAAATAAACGGTCCAGATTCCAGAGATGTCCATCCGTGTCATCCACAATTTACATATCTACATTTAGACAACCCATGTGTATGTATCAATTATCTTACATGAGAATAGCAGACAGAATGAGAAAAATGGTGATCCTGCTGCCCTGTACCCCAGTCAGGTCCCCTCTTCCATTCAGTTCTGGACACCACTTTTTAGGAAGGACTTCGATAATCTGGAGAGTGTCTAGAGTAGGGAGACCAGGATAGTGAAGGGATACACGTCCAGGCAGTGTCAGGAGGATCCATTGAAGGAACCGGTTTATTTAACCTGGGGGGGAAAAGAAGATTTAGGAGGGTGGGAGCATGGAAGGGGAGGGGAAATAATTGCTGTCTTCAAATATCAGAAGGACTGTCATAAGGCCTGTTCAACCCAGCCCCTGAGGGCAGAGCAGGCAATAGTGGGGGAGGCAGATTTTGGCCCAATATAATATAGAACTCACTTCCCCACACACAGCACTGCCCAAATCAGATACTAGCATTTTTCATTATTTTGTCCCATTCTGTTGAGGGTCAAGTTCTAATCTAAAATCCCGATAATTTTGCAACTTGTGATTTTTCCTTTGCATTCTCATTTTTGTCTCCCAACATTATTCATAAGGAAATATGTAAAAAAAAATGAATGTACATCTATAACAACTCCCTCCCCCACAAATATTTCATCTTTGTTTTACCTATTAAGGTAGGTGATGTTATTATTCTCATTTTACAATTGAGGTAAGCTGCAGTTCAGTGACTTGTGAATTACATAGCTAGTAAGTATCTGGGAACAAATTTGAACTCAGATCTTCCTGATCTGGCCCAGTGTTCTGTCCAGTGCATGCCCCATGACTGATGGGGGCAAGTAGCAGAGAAACAGATGTAGTTCTTAGTGGTTCATCGATATTTGTTTTTCCTTCTTAGTAAATTGGCTAGTCATATTCATTGACTATTTCTCCACTGGAAAATCATATATATATATATTTAATTTTAAAGTTTTAAAGACAGATATTAATTTTTACAGATTCTAGATATCAGACCTTGATTGGATACTTTTATTGCAGATTATTTTTCCCCCAGTGTATTTTTTCCCCCAGGTCCTTTTTTTCTTTTTCTTTTTTTAGCACCAAATGCTATCTAGCCACTCCTCCTTATTCCTAACTCAGTAAGCTGTTTTTTGTGAACCCAAATATAAGCCTTTACATTTTATGCCTGGCAGGTACACAGAGCACATCAAACAACGCCTCCATATGGAGGATGCTAGGGAGATTGCTTCTAAGAGAATAGTGATGATGTGTAAGGAAAATGCTTTGGAGAAACTGTGGAGCATGTGTAGACATGCTGTAACTGATTCCAGTAAGCTCCCCACGATTGGCCCCATAGCTAGCGACATCAAAAAAGGATTGAGTCAGCTTCCTCTATTTTCTTCATTGTCTTCAGCTGCATCACGGTGCACAGCATCTGGGGAGAGATCTGGAAGGAGAAGAGTTAAAGAGCTCCATCCTCCTGAAGCCATATGGCCCTAGAGAGACCAGCCTGGGTGTTTGACCTTCCCACTTGGTCCCTTTTATTGTTTGTGCTAGGTGTGGAGTCTTAAACTTTGGGAGAATGAGTCACAGGAACCTGTGACTCAAAACCCAGGGCAGGGGTGACCAGCACTGATGCCCCAAGCTTCAAGGACTGGGAGTGATCTTTGGACCCCAGATCAATGGAAGAACTCAGCTGGCAATGATTCCATCTTTGAACATAAACTCAGTGGGACCAACAGCATATAGGAAGGAAGCTAGGTTCTGTTGCTACTCCCCTAGGGATCGATGTGGTGCAGAGAACATATCTCAAATCTGTGACAAAGATTTAGTGACTTGTCCAAGACTTAGTTGATATGGCCAGTAAGTATCTGAGATTAGACTAGAACTCAGGTTTTTCTGACTCCAGGCTCAGTGCTCTATCCTTTGGGCTGCCTAACCCACTTAAAGACTTTTCAAAGAATAAGGAAGACCTGAATTCAAACCTTGCCTCTGATACTTCTTAGCTATGTGACCATAGGTAGGTCACAATCTCTTTGAGTCTTGGTTTATTCAACTATAAAATGAGGACAATAATACCCAGAGTATCTACTTTATAGGGCTGTGGTGAGGATCAAGAGGGATAATAGATGCAAAGTGAGTTATGGACCTAAAATGCTGTGAAAATGATAGCTGCTCTAATGACTAGAAATAGCTTTTATTCAATAGTTTGAGGATGTAAGAGCGATGTCCCAGTGAGACAAAAGGTAAAGATATGAAGGGATTAAAAGACAGAGTTATAAAAATATAAAGGTGAATTCTAGCAGATGAGAAATAGATGCTCCCCTTCCTAGAAGGGGTAGGAAACAAATATCTAAATGACATATAAAGCAATGAACTTGTCATGGACATAGGCTGCATTCATGCCTTTGTCCTTAGCTACTCATCTACCTAAGACTCTCAAAGGAATAGGGATAAGAGTAGTATAATGAGCTGAAACTTGTCATACTAAGGCAACATGAAATGGCTTGTTGAGGAAAGGAACTTTTGATTCAGAAAGATTCTCCCATCTTTTGTTTGGGCGTGATAAACCACCTCAGAACTGAGGATCTAAGGGAGTCAAAGAGAAGAAACTTCTTCAGCTCTAGAACTAAGGGTTGTTGTCCTAGCTAAAAAAGTGCTGTAACAATCCTAGCTAAAAAAGCACTGTAACAAAACACCTGAGTTAAAAAGAGCACAGTACCAGCTAGTCAAGTTAGCCCCAAGGGGGAATTATTGGACAGCTGAATCTCAAGGAGAAATTGCCAAGTAATAGGGTTTTTATAAGATGTTTTGAAACTGGTTGGTGTGTGTGTGGGGGGGGGTGGTAAAGGAATTTGGATATAAATGAGAGTAATTTGAGAATGTTAACCTATGACAATATTAACTCATTGAACTGGAGCTAATAGGAGGAAAAAAAAATCAAGTTTTAATTTTATGGTTAATCTTTGATTTGCTGTCACTGACTTTTCATGACTCCATTTGGGGTTTTCTTGACAAAGATAATGGAGTGGTTTTGCCATTTCCTTCTCCCATTCTCCCATTACAGATGAGGAAACTAAAGCAGAGTTAAGAAATTTGCTCAAAGATAATTGTATAAATATGTATGCATATATTGAATTTAACATATATTTCTACTGTGTTTAACATATATATTGGATTACTTGCCATCTAGGGAAGAGGGTGAGAAGAGGGGGTGGGAAATTGTAACACAAGGTTTTGCAAGGGTTAATGTTGCAGAACTATCCAGGCATATATTTTGAAAAATAAAAAAGCTTTAATAATAATAAAAAAGGAAAGAAAGAAAGAAAAAGAAAGAAAGAAAGGAAGGAAGAAAGGAAGGAAGGAAGGAAGGAAGGAAGGAAGGAAGGAAGGAAGGAAGAAGGAAAGAAATTTTAAAAAGAAAGAAAGAAAGAAACTTACTCAAATCAGTGACTTGAGCATTGCCTTTTCTCTTTCCTTAAAACCAGGTCACGACAAGGCATAGAAGTAGACTTGAATTTTGGCCTTCTACCAGCTAGGGGAGACAACAATATTTGACTAATGTCTTCATTCAGATAAATCAGTTTCTCCACCTTCCTCTTTAACTTTTATTTAAATCTCCCAGAAGATGAATTAGTATGTCAGAAAGCTCCTGGAATATTTTACATTTCTTTTGTTACTTACAGTCTATCTCTGAATCTTTGTTAAAGCTCTCACCCAATTTAGGCAAACAAGGAAGTCTCTCTCCATTTATACTGGTTCTATTGTCTTACAGCCCTAATTTTGTTCCCTTGAGATTCTTAATGATATAATAGAGGACTAAGGGAAGGCAGTCAGAGAAGGACCATAGTCCCAATGGAATATATTTAACAGTGGAAATTTCAGACATCCTGGCATCTGGGTGGAGATGGCTGGGGGCACCACTTATAGGTGTCACCTATTTTACCTTGCAAAAGATCTCTGAACCATGTTGAAGTTAAGAGATTGTTCCCAGCAGGGCAGACTGAGCTGCCAACAGATTTGATTTATGCTGTCAGTGAGGAGAAAAGGCTGGTGCCCTCCTATAGGACTTCCATTCCTGGGCATGTTAACTTACAGTTCAAACAAGCTCATCACATGTTTATGTTAGGACATGAAATAAATTATGGATAAATATGAAAAAAAAAAGTATTTCCAAGGAAAGAGATTTACCCTACCTTCTGCAGCAGCCCATTCCACAGCTCTAATTATTAGGAAATGCTTTCCTATATCAAACTTAAATCTGCCCTGTGTCGCTGCCATCCATAGCTACTGGTTCTTCCCTCTGGAATCTGGCAGAACAAATCCAATCCTTCTTTTTTCATATACTAGAAGATAGCTATGAAATCCCACCATTTCCCCCATCCCACTCCTCACACACCTGACCTTTTCTTCACCAGATTAAGCATTTCCACTTTCTTTAACTGATCCTCCTGTGTCTTAGACTCCAGCAAAGCACTTCCTTTATCCTGACTGTTCTCCTCTGGGCACCATGAATCTTTCTTATTATCTTTCTTAAATTATTATTAATATCTTTCTTAAAGTTTTGTCTGGGTTGCAGAGTGAAGATGACAGAGAAAAGTCAGTGAGCTCTCCCCAAAACCCCTCTGGACCCCTTTATATAATTCCATAAAACAATTCCTGGGGCAGCAGAATCAGTAAAAGGAGGAGGTGAAATAAATTTCCAGTCAAAAGACAATTTAGAATATCAGCAGGAAACATCGGTCATATCTGGGTAAGAGGGGAGTGCAGTCCATTGCAGGCTTTGCCAGTACAGACTGGACTCTGGTCTATCAGGACTGGGTTTTGGGAAGCATTAATCAGCAGCAGCTGCTTCGAAGCTCTCAGCCAACAGGCAGTAAGGGGGTTAAACAACTGGTCAGAAGGAGATTATGGGGGTCTCTTTGCTAACAGTGAGGCAGAACTCTGTTGTTTTGGCCATACTCAGAAGTCACAGTCAGGAGGAGCACTAGAACACCAAAACTTGGGCCATAGTGAAGCAGGGACCCTCATCACAGTTCCAGGTCAGATAAGAGTGCTTATGGTCACTCACAGACCAGAGCATAGGCCAAGAGGGCACTAAACACATCTTTTCTTATCATATCACCTTGGAAGAATTGAAAACTTATAGGTCCCTGGAAGTATCTCTGAAAACAGCTGCACAAAACCCCTGAAACTTGAGGCAGTGCACCATCCACCCTGGAAGCAAAGCCCTACTTTAACAAAAAGTTAAAAGTCAAAAAATGGGCTGGAAAAATGAGGGAACAACAGAAAAAAAAATCTGACCATAGAAAGTTAATATAGTGACAAGGAAGATCAAAATACATACTCAGAAGATAAAAAAATTGGTAAGAGAAATGAGTGTGATACAAGATAATCTTGAAAAATGAAACAATAGCTTAATTAAAGGCAACACCAAAAATATTGAAGAAAATAATACCTTAAAAAACAGACTAGACCAAATGGTAAAAGAGGTACAAAAAGCCAATGAGGAGAAGAATGTCTTGAAGAGCAGGATTGACCAAATGAAAAAGAGGTACAAAAGCTCACTGGAGAAAATAATTACTTAAAAATTAGAATTGAGTAAATGGAAGCTAATGATTTTTATAAGAAATCAAGAAACAGGGGGCGGAGCCAAGATGGCGAACTGCAGACAGCATTCTCTGTAAGCTCCTGAGACCTTCCCTCAGACACAGACAAACTGAGCCTCTGAACCAGTTCTGGAGTGAGGGCTTCAACAAACACTTGGACTGCAACACACTTCTATCAAATATCTACTTTGAAAGAACTTCTGAGGTCAGTTTTAGATGGGCAGGGGATCGAGCAGCTCCCGGCGCTCAGACGCCAGTGCGCAGCCGGGGTGCAAGTCCGGGGCTGGGAAGGACCAGAAAATTTTAGGCTGTCAGGAAGTCCCTGGGAGACCCTTGGGGCCACTTTGCTCTGCTTGCGGGCAGGTGCTTTGGCAGGTCTACCTTTGATAAAGGGTGGATTGAGAGCAGCTGAAAGTGTGATCCTAGTGCGGATCTAGCCCAATCAGCCCCAGACCGGAAGTCAACTCGGCAAACAGGCCCAGGGCAAATTGAAATCCCGCCTGCTGCTGCTGCCACTGCTGCCGCTGCTGCTGCTGAGGCTGCAGAATTCCTTGCTGTTGACTGATACCTCAGCTAAACATCATGAGCAAGAAGAAGAGAGCTCTCACCACAGACAGCTTTTACGAAGAGAAACTAGAGCAGTCCCCAGATCCTGAGATTCTGAAAACAATCCCAGATAAAGCCACAAAGGTGGACTTAAGCTGGTCTCCCTTTCAGAAGGCTTACCTGGAAGATTGCATAAAGAATCTCAAAAGAGAGCTAGAAGAAGATTGGGAAAATAAATTGAGAGCAGTGCAAGAAGGAAACATCACCCTGCAACAGAGATGTGAAAAACTGGAAAAATAAGTCTTGTGAATGGGAAAAAGTCACCAACTCACTGGAAAATAAAAATAGTGAATTGGTAAAAGACAACAATTCACTGAAAAACAAAATTGGTGAATTGGAAAAAATCACCAACTCACTAGAAAATAAAAATAGTGAATTGGAAAAAGATAACAATTCACTGAAAAACAAAATTAGTGAATTGGAAAAAGACAACAATTCACTGAAAAATAAAATTGGCAAAATGGAAAAAGAATACAATGAACCAAAAAATTCAATTGGCCAGTTACAAAAGGATCTAAAAAAGATAACTGAAGGAAATAATACCTTAAAAATTAAAATTGAACAAATTGAAATGAATGACTCAATAAGACTTCAAGAATCAGTCAAACAAAAACAAAAAAATGAAAAAATAGAAGAAAATGTGAAATATTTCCTAGGAAAAACAACTGACTTGGAAAACAGATCCAGGAGAGACAATCAAAGAATTATTGGACTCCCTGAAAATCACGACGAAAAAAAGAACCTTGATGCTATCTTCCAGGAAATCATGAAAGAGAATTGCCCTGATGTTTTAGAATCAGAAGGCAAAGTTGGTATTGAAAGAATCCACCGATCACCCCCTGAAAGAGACCCCAAAATTAAAACCCCAAGGAATATCGTGGCCAAATTTCAGGACTATTGCACCAAGGAAAAGATATTACAAGCTGCTAGAAAAAAACAGTTCAAACACCGAGGAACTGTCATTAGAATTACACAGGATCTGTCAGCTTCCACATTGAAGGATAGAAGGGCCTGGAATCAGATATTCCGAAAGGCAAAAGAACTTGGATTACAGCCAAGAATAAGCTATCCAGCTGGAATGAGCATCATCTTCCAGGGAAGAAGATGGTCATTTAATGATACAGGAGATTTTCACCTATTTCTAATGAAAAGACCAGATCTGAACAAAAAATTTGACCTCCAAACACAGAACTCTAGAGAAGCATAAAAAGGTAAAAAGGAAAGAACTCTCGAGAACTATATCTCTACTAGGGGTATCCTTAAAGAATGGGGGTATAATTTGATTTTACTTTGATAATATGAAAAAGAGAACTAGAGGGGAAGAGGTTGTCATACTGGGGAAAAGAGGGGAAAAAGTGGTAAAATAAGATCTAAAAAAAAAAGGAGGTAAAAACAAGGTAAAATCACTTGAAGAGGCAAAGAAAACCTAATATAATTGAGAGAAAGAGGGGAGGGAGATGAGCATTGTGTAAATGTTACTCTCATCAGGTTGGGCTCTAAAAGTGTATATCAGACATTTGATTTCACATAGAAACTTGTCTGTTGCTAGAGGGAAGTGGGAGGGAAAGGAGGAAAAGTAAGGGACAAACTAATAGAAGGGAAAATAGAAGAATCAGGTGAAAGGAGTAAAAACAGGGGGAGGGGATCTAAAGGGTGGAGTATTGTTAGGGGGAGGGGGTCATCAAAAGCAAAGTACTGAGGAGGGGGGAAGGGAGAAAGGGGAAAGGAAAGGGGAAAACATAACTTGGGTAAATAAGATGGCAGGAAATAAAGAATTAGTTATTCTAACTGTGAATGTGAATGGGATGAACTCTCCCATAAAGCGGAAGCGGATATCAGACTGGATTAAAAACCAGAATCCCACAATATGTTGTCTACAAGAAACACATCTAAAACATAGTGACACATAGAGGATGAAGGTAAACAGCTGGAGCAGAAAATATTATGCTTCAGGTGAACAAAAAAAAGCAGGGGTAGCAATCCTTATCTCAGATCAAGTAAAAGCCAAGATAGATCTAATCAAAAGAGATAAGGAAGGAAACTATATTTTATTAAAGGGTATCATAGATAATGTAGCAATATCTATACTAAATATATATGCACCAAGTGCAATAGCACACAAATTCCTAGGGGGAGAAATTAAGAGAGATGCAAGAAGAAATAGACAGCCAAACGATACTAGTGGGGGATCTCAACCTTGCTCTCTCAGAATTAGATAAATCAAACCACAAAATAAACAAGAAAGAAACTAGGGAGATAAACCAATTGTTAGAAAAGTTAGGTATAGGGGCAGCTAGGTGGCGCAGTGGATAGAGCACCAGCCCTGAAGTCAGGAGGACCTGAGTTCAAATCTGGTCTCAGACACGTAACAGCTGTGTGACCCTGGGCAAGTCACTTAACCCCAATTGCCTTAGGAAAAAAAAAAAAAGAAAAGTTAGGTATGATAGATCTATGGAGAAAGTTGAATGGAGACAGTAGGGAGTTTACTTTTTTCTCAGCAGTCCATGGAACCTATACAAAAATTGACCATGTGTTAGGGCATAAAAACCTCAAAATCAAATGCAGAAAGGCAGAAATAGTAAATGCATCCTTTTCAGATCATGATGCAATAAAAATCACATGCAATATAGGGCAAGGAGAAAATAACCCAAAAGTTAATTGGAGGGCAGCTAGGTGGTGCAGTGGATAGAGCACCAGCCCTGAAGTCAGGAGGACCTGAGTTCAAATCTGGTCTCAGACA
>JAJPUD010008211.1:50178-77287 GCA_023553655.1 Myrmecobius fasciatus
AAAAAAAAAAAAAAAGTTAATTGGAAATTAAATAATCTAATCCTGAAGAATGAATGGGTGAAAGAGCAAATCATAGACACAATCAATAATTTCATCCAGGAGAATGACAATAAGGAGACAACATACCAAAATTTGTGGGATACGGCTAAAGCGGTTATAAGGAGCAATTTTATATCTCTAGATGCTTACTTGCATAAAATAGAGAAAGAAAAGATCAACGAATTGGGCTTATTATTAAAAAAACTAGAAAAAGAACAAATTAAAAACCCTCAATTAAATACCAAATTGGAAATTCTAAAAGGAAAAGGAGAAATTAATAAAATTGAAAAGAAGAAAACTATTGAATTCATAAATAAAACTAAGAGTTGGTTCTATGAAAAAACTAACAAAATAGATAAGCCTTTAGTTAATTTGATAAGAAAAAGGAAAGAGGAAAATCAAATTGTTAGTCTCAAGAATGATAAGGGAGAACTTTCCTCCAATGAAGAGGAAATTAGAGCAATAATTAGGAGTTACTTTGCCCAACTTTATGCCAGTAAGTTTGATAATCTAAATGAAATAGAGGAATATCTACAAAAATATAGATTGCCCAGGTTAACAGAAGAGGATATAAATTATTTAAATAGCCCCATATCAGAAAAAGAAATAGAACAAGCCATTAACCAACTCCCTAAGAAAAAAATCTCCAGGGCCAGATGGATTTACATGTGAATTCTACCAAACATTCAAAGAACAATTAATTCCAATACTACACAAACTATTTGAGAAAATAGGGACAGAAGGTATACTGCCAGAATCCTTCTATGAGACCTATATGGTGCTGATATCTAAACCAGGTAGGGTGAAAACAGAGAAAGAAAACTATAGACCCATTTCCCTAATGAATATTGATGCAAAAATTTTAAATAAGATATTAGCAATGAGATTACAGAAAGTCATCCCCAGGATAGTACACTATGACCAAGTAGGATTTATACCAGGGATGCAGGGCTGGTTCAATATTAGGAAAACTATCAGCATAATTAATTATATTAATAACCAAACTAACAAAAACCATATGATTATCTCAATAGATGCAGAAAAAGCCTTTGATAAAATCCAACACCCTTTCCTATTAAAAACACTAGAGAGTATAGGAATAAATGGGCTTTTCCTTAAAATGATCAGTAGCATCTATTTAAAACCATCAGCAAGCATCATATGTAATGGAGACAAACTAAAACCATTCCCAATAAGATCAGGAGTGAAACAAGGCTGCCCACTGTCACCATTACTATTTAATATTGTATTAGAAATGTTAACTTTAGCAATAAGAGAAGAAAAAGAGATAAAAGGAATCAGAGTAGGTAATGAAGAAACCAAATTATCACTCTTTGCAGATGACATGATGGTATACTTAGAGAACCCTAGAGACTCAACTAAAAAACTACTAGAAACAATTCAGAACTTTAGCAAAGTTGCAGATTCAAAATTAATCCACATAAATCATCAGCATTTTTATATATTACCAACAAAGTTCAGCAGCAAGAGATACAAAAAGAAATTCCATTCCAAATAGCAGATGATAGGATAAAATATTTGGGAATCTATCTGCCAAGGAAAAGTCAGAAACTATACGAACTAAATTACAAAACACTTTCCACACAAATAAAATCAGACCTAGTCAATTGGAAAAACATTAAGTGCTCATGGGTAGGCAGAGCGAATATAATAAAAATGACAATACTACCCAAACTAATCTACTTATTTAGTGCCACACCAATCAAACTCCCAAGAAATTATTTTACAGATCTAGAAAAAATAGTAGCAAAGTTCATTTGGAAGAACAAAAGGTCAAGGATCTCAAGGGGATTAATGAAAAAAAAGGCAGATGAAGGTGGCCTTGCTATACCAGATCTAAAACTATATTATAAAGCAGCGGTCATCAAAACTGTTTGGTACTGGCTAAGAAATAGAGCAGTCGATCAGTGGCACAGGATAGGATATCAGGACAATCTAGGCAATAACCTTAACAATCTAGTATTCGATAAACCCAAAGACCCCAGCTTTTGGGATAAATACTCACTATTTGGCAAAAACTGCTGGGAAAATTGAAAACTAGTGTGGAAGAAATTAGGGCTTGACCCATACCTAACATCACATACCAAGATAAGATCTAAATGGGTTCATGATCTAGATATAAAGAGGGACTTTGTAAGCAAGTTAGAGGAATGTAATATAGTTTATCTCTCAGACCTGTGGAGATGGAATAAATTTATGTCCAAAGAAGACCTGGAACTCCTAATTGAACACCAGATGGATAATTTTGACTATATTAAGTTAAAAAGTTTCTGTACAAACAAAACAAATGCAGACAAGATTAGGAGGGAAGCATCAAATTGGGAAATCATCTTTACATTTAATGGTTCTGATAAAGGCCTCATTTCTAAAATATATAGAGAATTGTCTCATATATATAAGAATTCAAGCCACTCTTCAATGGATAAGTGGTCATGGGATATGAACAGACAATTTTCAGATGATGAAATTAAAACCATCTGTAGTCATATGAAAAGTTACTCCAAATCACTATTGATCAGAGAAATGCAAATTAAGATAACTCTGAGATACCACTACACACCTGTCAGATTGGCTATAATGACAGGAAAAGATAACGATGAATGTTGGAGGGGATGTGGGAAAACTGGGACACTAATACATTGTTGGTGGAACTGTGAATGGATCCAACCATTCTGGATAGCAATTTGGAGCTATGCTCAAAAAGTTGTCAAACTGTGCATACCCTTTGACCCAGCAGTGTTTCTATTGGGCTTATATCCCAAAGAGATCTTAGAGGAAGGAAAGGGACCCACATGTGCAAGAATGTTTGTGGCAGCCCTTTTTGTAGTGGCTAGAAACTGGAAACTGAAGGGATGCCCATCAAATGGAGAGTGGCTGAATAAATTATGGTATATGAATGTTATGGAATATTATTGCTCTGTAAGAAACGACCAGCAGGACGATTTCAGAGAGGCCTGGAGGGACTTGCATGAACTGATGCTGAGTGAAATGAGCAGAACCAGGAGATCATCATACACAGCAACAACAGTATTACATGATGATCAATTCTGATGGACATGGCTCTCTGCAACAAAGAATTGTCTCAAACCAGTTCCAATTGTTCACTGAAGAAAACCATATACACCCAGAGAGAGGGAAATGAAATATGGACCAAAACGTAACATTTTCATGATTTCTATTGACATTTGCTTGCATTGTGTTGCCTTTCTCTGATTCTTTTTTTTTTTCTTGTAGATAGGATTTTTCTTGCATAACTTCCCAAGCATTTCAACATTATTAACATGTAGTGGACTTCCTGCCATCTAGGGGAGGGGAGGGGACTGGGGGTAAAATTTGTAATGGAAAGCTTTGTAAAGATCAATGTTGGGGAACTACCCATACATATGTTATACAAATAAAAAGCTTTAATAAAAAAAAAGAAATCAAGAAACAATCAAACAAAATCAAAAGAATGAAGAAGTAAAAGATATTATGAAATATCTCACTGGAAAGCCTTTTCAATGAGAGGGGGATGAGATGGAGGAAAGGAACTGATCTGGAAAATAGATCCAGGAGAAATAATTTGAAAATTAAGTCACTTAAGAAACCATGATCAAAAAGAGCCTAGATATCATCTATTAAGAAATTATCAAGGAAAACATTCCTGATATTCTAGAACTAGAGGATAAAATAAAGTTTGAAAGAATCCTTTGGTTACCTGCTGAAAGAGATCTCCAAATGAAAATTCCTGGGAATATTGTAGCCAAATTCCAGAGCTCCAAGATTAAGGAGAAAATATTGCATTCAACCAGAAAGAAATAATTCAAGTATCATGGAGCCACAGTCAGACAAACACAAGATTTAGCAGCTCCTACACTAAAAATCAGAGGGCTCAGAACATGATATTCCAGAGGGCAAGAAAGCTATATTACAACCAAGAATCACCTACTCAGTAAAACTGAATATAATTCTTCAGGGGGGAAAATGGATATTCATTGAAATGAAAGACTTTCAAGCATCCTAGATGAAAAGACCAGAGCTGAATAGAAAATTTGACTTTAAAATATAAGACTCAAGAGAAGCATAAAAAGATAAATAAGAAAAGGAAATCGTAAGAGGTTTAATAAGGTTGAACTGTTTACATTCCTACATGGGAAGATAACTTATAAGTAACTCATTGTAATTCATGAGAATTGTCTCATTATTAGAGAAGTTAGGAGTATATAGAAACAGAGGGCACAGGTGTGAATTGAATATGAAGAGATAATATCTAAAAAAGTAAAATTAAGAGGTGAGAGAAGAATGTATTGGTAGAAAGGAAAAGGGAGAGGGAGAATGGGATAATTTATTTCATATTAAAGAGACCAAAAAAACCCCAAAACCTTTTATAATGGCAAGAAAGAGGGGCAAGGTGAGGAAGAGTGAGTAAACTTGTGCTTTCATCAGAATTGGCTGAAAAAGGGAATAACATGCATATTCAATTGGAAGTAGAAAGCTATCTCACCCTCCAGGAAAGTAGAAAGAGAAGAGTTTAAGAGAAAAGGGGTGGAGCAGTAATAGAAGGGAAGTCAGATCCGGGGAGGGGAGTAGTCAGAAGCATTACACTTTTGAAGAGAGGTGAAAGGAGAGAGAGAATAGAATAAAAGGGGAGGGAATAAATGGAGGGAACTAAACAATAGTAACTGGGGGAAAAAATGAAGCGTTTTTCTTATAATACCCTCATTCTCAAACATAGAGAACTGAGTCAAATTTCCAAAAATAAAATCTATTACTCAGCTGATAAATGATTAAAAGATATGAAGTTTTCATGTGAAAAGTATTCAAAGCTATCTATAACTATATAAAAATACTATTGATTGGAGAAATGCGAATTAAAATTATTTTGAGGTACTGCCTCCTATCCATCAGATTGGCCAATAGGACAGAAAAGAAAATTGAGAAATGTTGGAGGGGATGTTGGAGGGGAAAAATAAGAGATTAATGCATCGTTGGTGGAGTTGCAAACTCATTCAACCATTCTTTAGAGCAATTTGAACCTATGCCCAAAGAACTACAAAATCATACATGCCCCTTGACCCAGCAATACCACTATTCAGTCTCTATACCAAAAAGTTAAAAAAAAAAAGAGAGAGGAAAGAGGTTTTTGTATAAAAATATTTATATCAGCTCTTTTCTGCTGGCAAACAATTAGAAATTGAAGGGATGCCCATCAACTGAGTAATGGCTGAACAAATGAATGTAATTATGATGAAATATTATTGTGCTATAAAAAATGATGAGCAAAATGCTCTCAGAAAAAGCTGGCAAAGCTTACATGAGCTGATACAAAGAAAAATGTACTGTGTACAAAGTAACAGCAATGTTGTAAGATGATCAGTTGTGAATGACTTAGCTTTTCTCAGCAATAATCATCCAAGGCAACTCTGAAGCATTTATGATAAAAATGTGACCATCCCCAGAGAAACTGACAGTGTCTGAATACAGATTGAAATATATATTTTTTACTTTATTTTTCTTGAGGTTTGTTTTTTTGTGGGTTTTTGGGCCCATTTTCTTTCACCATATGGCTAATTTGGAAATGTTTTGCATGACTACACATGTATAATCTATATCAAATTGCTTGCCTTTTCAATGAGACGGGGGTGAGATGGAGGAAAGGAGAGAATTTGAAACTCAAAGTTTTAAAAACAAATGTTATAAACTGTTTTTACATGTAATTGGGGGAAAATAAAAAACTAAATAAAAAGAAAAGATGTTATGTTCAGTCTCAGGGAATGGCAAATTGGCTGCTTTTGTTGAACTAGAGAATATATATAGGAGAGAGCAATAGGCAATAAACCTTGGAAGTCTTCAACACAGGCTGAAGATGGATTAAAAAGAGCTTCAAATACAAAGAAAAAAAACTATAATGTTTGGGAACAGAATTGTTCCAACATCTGAGGAGAGCAGAGTAAAGGGGACTCTTGCTTCCCCATTTTTAGAAGCTGTGACCTTCAGGAAAGCCCAAACTCAAATGAATTTTTTTGGCTACTCCATAATCCTGCAACTTTAATTGAGCATTCAGTTCACCAAAACCTCCAGATCTTTTTTGAAATAATTGCTTATCTTGAGCTTCAGCTTCTTATTAATAATGATAGGTCTGTCCTTCCTAGCCCAAAGATCACCCTCCTTGGGACAGAATAAGAAATAAAGATTTGCTGTCCAGTCATTTCAGCTGTTTCTAACTCTTTGGGATCCCACTTGGGTTTTTTTGGGCAGAGACACTGAGAGGTTTGCCATTTCCTTCTCCAGCTCATTTTATAAATAAGGAAACTGAAACAAACAGGATGAAGTGACTCCCCCAAAGTCACACAGTTAATATGTGTTTGAGGTCAGATTTTATCTCAGGTCTTCCTGACTCCAAGCTCCATGCTCTATCCACTGAGCCACCAGATGCTTCCAAAAATTAGAATTAATTTACCTCTCCCCCCCCACAAAAATTATTTAAAAATTAAAAGTTAAGCAATTTTGCTTTCTTTCTTCATTGTCTCTTATTTTATTGTCTCTTGTCTCTCTACCAGTGCTCATGCCCCTTCTTTGAGCCTTTTCTTTTCTTCAATATGGTTTAAAAACCCAAAACAAATCTTTTTGGTGTCTTTAATTTTTCTTACCAGTCCAGCTCATTTTGAGCCAAATCATTACTTTTTTATTTGATTGATTCTGCCTCCACAATATCTCTTGAATTTTCCTTCTACTCAGACTCACCAGTCTAGATGAGGTCCTCATTATCTCTCACTTCAAATAGAAAGCTATTTGAATTCTTGACTGCCAAAACTCTTTCCCCTTTCCAATGGACCCAATACACACATAGGTACCAGAATACTCTTTCTAGGGGCATCTGATTGTGTCACTCCACCCACTCTCAAAAACCTCCCAATAACACCTCCCACTTCTGCCTTGTTCTTAGTCCCCACCTGGGATCATACTCAGCTTTGCAGGGTAAGTTGTTTTAAGCCCCTATCTTTTGCAATATTGCATTTCCAAATCTTCCCTCATTCACTCCTGAGATGGCCAGAGATATCCAGAAATAGTGGAGAATTCTCAACAAAGCCCCATTGTGGTCAGAAACCCACAGTGCTGACATTGGAAGCCTCAGTCCAGATGTGTGAGTGCTCAGACCACAACATCCCAAGCCCAAGGGCATGAGATGCCAGAAAAGATACTGAAGATCCAAATCTCCAAATCTCAAAGATTTAAAGCTGTCTAAATCCAGGAGGTGGAAAACATCAGAGATGACCAGAGCAAGATTCATCAAGACAGACTGCTTTACCCACCAGTACAGGAGGGAGAGACTTCTAAGCCCCATTTTCAGTATTAAGATTAGGGAGATGACTAACCCACAAGAAGATACAGATCACTATAAAGAATTTAAATCAATGATAATAATGATTAGCATTTACATAGTGCTTATTCTGTGTCAGACACCCTGCTAAGCATTTCATAAATATGATCTCATTTGATTCTCATAACCACAAAGGGAAATAGGTGTTATTAGTATACTCATTTTATAGTTAGGAAAACTGAGGCAAATAGAGACTAAGGATCACAAAGCTACTGAATGTCTGAGGTCAAATTTGAAGTCAGGTCTTCCTGAGTTATATCTAGAGATATACAAAAATCTACCTAGAAGAAGGGAATGTTAGCTACTCTGATCAATACAGTAATCCAAGATGCTATCCACCTCCAGAGATGAGTTATGAGGGCAAATTAATATTTATTTTTCTTATTTTATTTTTCTTTCATTTTTTTGGTGGCATGGCAAACATGAAAGTAAGTTTTGCATGATTTCTCATGTATAATTGACGTGATTTTGACTGCCTTCTCAATGAGTGAAAAAGGGACTAAGAAAAGCAAAAAACTCAGGAGCAGCTAGGTGGAGCAGTGGATAGAGCACCAGCCCCTGAAGTCAGGAAGACCTGAGTTCAAATTTGGTCTCAGACACAACACTTCCTAGCTGTGTGACTCTGGGCAAGTCACTTAACCCCAATTGCCTCCACAAAAGAAAAAAACTCAACATTTGTTAAGATATATAAAACATAATAATTATAAATTATATATTATATATTATAAATAAATTAAGATATTTAAGATATTAAGATACATAAAACAAAGAAGAAAATAAATAAAAAATTTAAGGAGTTAATAACTCCTTAATATTAACAAGCCAGGACTCAAAGGAAAAAATGGATTTTGACTATATGAATACTAGAAGAAATGAAACAAGATGTAAATAATGACGTGAAAGTCTTAGAGGAAAGAGTTGGACAGAAAATAAGTAGCTTAGAGCCAAAAGTGGTAAATCTTACTTACTCTAAGTAACTAACTCCTTGAAAACTAGGATAACCTCATCAAAAACCTATGACTCCATGATACAGCAAGAAATACTGGAACAAAATCAAAAGACTAAAAAAAAAACTATGAAGGGAGGAAGAAATATAAGATATTGAATATCAAAAACAAAACAAAACAAACAAAAAACCTGACCTGGAAAACAATTCAAGAGGAAATAATTTAATGTGTCAAAGTACCTTCAAACCCCAATTTTAAAAAAAAGTCTGTATTCTTTATTTTAATAAATAAGTACCATAGAACAAAGTGAAAAAAAAAACAAAACAAAAAACAACTCTGACTACATTGATTGTATCCTTAAAAAAATTCCAGAAGTAAAAATCTCGGGAGTGTCATAATCAAAAATTAGAACTTTCACATTGAGAGAGAGAGAGAGAGAGAGAGAGAGAGATGAAAAGTATCCAGAAAAAAAGAATTCAGGTACCAAGGAATCAAAATTAAGATCACCCAAGGTCTGATAGCTTGTGAATGAGGGAAAATTTGGAAATGCAATACTGCAAAAGGTAAAAGATAGGGGCTTAAAACAACTTACTCTACAAAGCTGAGTATGATCCCAGATGGGGACTGAGAACAAGGCAGAAGGGGGAAGTGTTATTGGAGAGGTGGAGCTTTAATGGAATAGAGAACTTTCCAAATTCCTGATATAAAAGACCAAAGTGGGGTAGGAACTTTGAAATCCAAAGTGGTGGAATGAATAGAGTTCTGGGTCTGGGGTCAGGATGTACAAATTCAACATCAGATTCTTACTAACTCTGTGACCCCGGATAAGTTACTGAGGCACTGTTTGCCTCAGTTTCCTCAACTATAATTTGGGGATAATAACAGCAGCTATCTTGCAGGGTTGTTATGAGGATCAAATGAGAAAATATTTGTAAAAAGGCTTAGCACAATGTCTGACACATAGTAGGTGCTATATAAATGTTTATTCCCTTCTCTTTCCAAACTCAGAATTCAAGAGAAACCTAGAAAAATCCATTTATTTGAGTCCTCATAAGGGTTTGTATCATGATAAAGAACTAACCTTTTAATAAGGGGAGAAGTAATATCTCTTTTTGACCTTAAAGCCTTCAAAAGTCAGTGAAAGAATCAAATAAGAAAAATAGAGGACTGTGGAATGGAGATTTTTAAGCTGGTAAAGAAAAGAGAGGATAAAAGGAATACACTGGTATAAAAAGGATAAAGAAGAGGAAGAAATTTACCATTATTCTTAACACAGATGCAGAAGAAGCATAATGGAAGGGAAATAAAGGAAAGGGAGGAAGGGGTAGGAGGAATGGACATCAAGTACCTCACTTTTATCTGAATTAGACAAAGGAAGGTTGACCCCATCTCTCCAGTAGACACAGTTTGGTATTGAAATGTATCAAACTCAACATGGAAACAGGTGAGGATGGGGTTGGAGGAAGGGATGGATCAAGAAATATGCTAATTTCAGGGAGGGAATATTAGTAAATAAAAAATCAATCCCACTGGGCAATAGCAAGAAAAATAAAAACAAGTAACTGGAAATTAGGAGGGTGCCCATCAACTGAGCAATGATTGAACAAATTGTACTCTGTAATTGTAATGGGTATTGTTATACCCTAAGAAATTGAGGAGATGATTTCAGAGAATCCTGAGTGCCGTGAACTGATACAGAGTGAAAGCAGCAGCACTAGGTGCCCGTTCTTACCTTTCCAGTTTTACTCTCCTGCCATGTATTTTTCAGTCTTCAACACTGGTCTCCTGGTTGTTTCACAAACAAGATGTTGCCTCTCTCTGCTCTGGGCATTTACTCTGGCCGTGCCAGTGCCTGAAACACTATTTCTCCTCTGATTTGACTTTTAACTTCTCTGGCTTTGAGTCCCCACTAAAAATCTATCTTTTACTGGAAGCTTTCTTCAACCCTCTTCCCAAACTCCTGTTAATTATAGTGCTTTGCCTCTTTTAATCATTTCCTTTTTTATCTTATATATAATTTGTTTATACATAGTTATTTGCATGTTGATCCCCTGGACAAGGACTGGTTTGTTAGGATTTTTGTTTTTTGTCTTTCTTTATAGCTCCAGCAGTGCTAGTTTATAGTAGGTATTTAATAAATGCTTATTGTCTTGTCTTAATTTGAGTAACAGTAATAATGTGAAAAAATAAAACAGAACAAGACAACTTTGAAATCCTCAAGAGTTCTGATTAAAGCAGCGAGCTCTCATCTCTCCTGCAGACCTATGATGAAATATGTAAGTGCCAGTGGTGCTCTGGTAAATGTTTAACAGCTGGCTCTTAAAAAAAAAGTGCCTATGATACACTTTAAGGCTTAATCTGTATTATTAACACACTTTTCTATTATTCTCTTTAATTTAGACAATCAAAGGATAAATCAAGACCTGATTTGTAGCACTGCAGATTTCTAAAGTGTAGATGTTCCCAATGAAAAATTGCAATCAGTTTGTGAGTTAAACTAGCTCCAGTAAACCCCTTCATGTAATTCCCTTCCTGTCAAAGAAGTGAGGGCTCAAGGTATGGAAGAAGACTGATATTTTTGAACATGGTGACTCTATGACTCTGTTTTACTTTTTAAAAAATTATCTATCTATACACACACAATTTTATTTTGTTAAATACTTCCCAATTACATATAAAAATTTTTTTAACATTCATTTTTTAGAATTTTGAGTTCCAAATTCTCCCCCTCTCTCCCTTACCCCTTAGAAAGGCAAGAAATATGCTTTGATTATACATATGAGGTCATGAAAAACCATATGTCCCTATTAATGGCTCTATTTTGCTTGACCAACACAGCTATAGCTGTGCAGATAATAAATGTTTGTTGGTTGATTGATTGTTGGCTTATGCCCAGCATTCTGCTCTTCAGTAGTCTCTGCTGGACACTGTTCCCTGTTGTTACCCTCAGGCTCATTTCTTTTGGACACAGGACATTTCAACTCCCCTTCTCTAAGGTATAAGGGATAAACCCTCTCCTAGATAAGGGTAAGGGGAGCCCTCTTTACTCATAACTCTCACACCCTATTAAGGAAAAATCAAGCAGAGTGCCCCCAAGAATCCAAGATTCTTCAGTCATTTTCAGTCCTGTTTGATTCTTCCTGATCCCATTTAGTGTTTTCTTGGCAAAGATACTGGAATGGTTTTGCCATTTCCTTCTCTAGCTCATTTTACAGATGAGGAAACTGAGGCACACAGGATTAAGTGACTTTCCCAAGGTCACACAGCTAATAAATGTCTGAGGCTGCATTTGAACTCCTGAAGATGAGTCTTCCTGACTCCAGGCCCAGCACCTTATCTATCCCCTGCATCACCTAGCTGCCCCCCAACCTTTCTATAACATTCCTATCTGTCTAATGCGTCATTTCTCCCAACAGGATGTAAGCTCCTTAAGGACAGGGAGAGGAGATTAAACTCAAAACCTCTAACATCTCTTTCAACTCTGAATCTTTTGATTATTCTAATACTGTTTTTTCTCTTCTTCTTTATATTACTCCTAGCAAGGAGCCTTGTTCATAATAGCCCTTTAAAAGATGTTTGCTGGCTTAGATTGAATCAGTCCCCTTTGATGCTCTTTTAGGAGGCTGGACTGTGTTATTTATATTTAAACCCTCATACAGGGCACTTTTCCATCTTCTGTGTCTGGAATCACAGAACCTCAGAAATGGAAGGAACCAGAGAGCGTCTGAGCCAACTCTTAATTAAACAGGAACCCCTTCTACCATAACCCTGACTAGTGGTCATCTGCCTCCACTTAGAGATTAATAATAATAAAAATAAAGATTATTAATATTAATTATTATTAATTAATATTATTACACAGAATCTGTGTGATTCTGGGCAAGTTACTTAATCTATTTGCCTAATTGGTAAAATTAGGCTAAGAATAGCCTCAGCAGCTAATGATTGCCAATAATTATTTTAATAGATTAATAATTTTGATTATTATAATTGCCTTATAAAAATCTATAAAATGAGATCATAATTATAAAGCACTTAATACCATGCCTGGCATATAGTGGTATATATATTAGTAATAATAATAATAATAACATTAATATGTCATCTATGTATGTTGTCTCATTTGGTCCTCACAACAACCTTGTGAAGCAGGTACTGTTATCCCCATTTGCAGATGGTGAAGTTGAGGCTGAAAGCAATTAAGTGACTTGCTCTGACTCATTCCATAAATTGATTATTAATCATTATTCCTAATATAGAGCCCAATTCTGCTTTCTGTAGTCTTCCAGGTACTCTGCTCTGCTCAAGTTTTCTTCCCCAACATTAATTGTGAGCTGCTTATTGAAAGGCTTACAAGAGATACTTGGAAACCTTGATCCTGTATCTATGGGTCACAGCTGAATATTGAGCCTCTTCGAGGTGGATGGGTATGGCAGCCATTGGAAGCACTAGAAAAGTCTCGTTCCACTTCTCTGCCAACCCTCCCATTCCGGCTTACCCAGGGAGAACTTGGGTTTAGGATGGGTGATAGTTCTAGAGCTGGCAGAGACCTCAGACTGGACTTCATCTAGTCGGACCCCTCATTCTACAGATGAGGAAACTGAGGCCCACAGAGTGGGACTTATCCAAAGCTACTCAGATTGTAAGGGTGAGGAAGGGGATTTGAACCCAGGAGAGGCCCTTTGCCTCTGGAGTCCAGGCTCTTAGATTTCTGCAGATCCCCTTGTTTCCCTCCCTCCAAAGGAGGAGTCCAAATCTGTTCAACTCCAGGCTTGGTATCATGCTCCTTGGATGGTATGAAGTCTTATACTTCATGTAGGAATCAGCAGTTCTGGAACCAAATTTTATCTAGGATTCAAACAGTCTTTTTTTTTTTAATTGAAGCTTTTTATTTTCAAAACATATGCAAGTATAATTTTTCACCATGGACCCTTGCAAAACCTTGTGTTCCAATTTCCCTCCCTTCCCCCACTCCCTCTCCTAGATGGCAAGTAATCCAATATATGTTAAACATGGTAAAAATATATGTAAATCCCCAATATATACAATTATCTTGCTGCACAAGAAGGGATTCAAATAGTCTTAAAAGAAATCAGGTAGGGTGGTTAAGCAGTACAGTGATTAGAACATTGATTCTGTAGTCTGAGTTCAAATCTGGCTTTAGATACTTGGCCCTTAGTAGCTGTGTGACCTTGAGCAAGTCACTTAACCTCAATTTTCTCCAAAAAACAAACAAAACTAGACCCAAAGAAAAAATTACCAAATGGACAATGAGTCCTCACAGACACCCCTCTTCTCAGCTCCTTTCCTCCCCCTCTCACACATACACACTAAATTAGGATGTATACTCTCAATTTTTTTTTAATTTTATTTTATTTGCATAACATATGTATGGGTAATTCTTCAACATTAACCCTTACATAGCTTTCTGTTACAAATTTTTTCCCCCTACTCCCCACCCCTCCTCCCCTAGATGGCAGGAAGTCCACTACATGTTAATTATGTTAAAATATTTGACAAATTGAATATATGAATACATATTTCCACACTTCTTATTGTTGTGCAAGAAAAATCTTATCTACACAAAAGACATATCAGATAAAGGAAACACAATGTAAGCAAACATCAATCGAGAGCATGAAAATGTTATGTTGTGGGCCACATTTTACATCCCTCTCTCTGGGTGTATATGGCTCTTTTCACCGAACAATTGGAACTGGTTTGAAGCATTTCATTGTTTCAGAGAGCCACGTCCATCAGAATTGATCATCATATAGTATTGTTGTTACCATGTGTATATTGATCTCCTGGTTCTGCTCATTTCACTCAGTATCAGTTCATGCAAGTCTCTCCAGGCCTCTCTGAAATTGTCCTGCTGGTCGTTTCTTACAGAGCAATAATATTCCATAACATTCATATACCATAATTTATTCAGCCACTCTCCAATTGATGGGCATCCATTCAGTTTCCAGTTTCTAGCCACTACAAAAAGGGCTGCCACAAACATTCTTGCACATGTGGGTCCTATTCCTTCCTTTAAGATCTCTTTGGGATACAGACCCAGAAGTGAGACTACTGGATCAAAGGGTATGCATAGTTTGATAACTTTTTGAGCATAGTTCCAAATTGCTCTCCAGAATGGCTGTATCCGTTCACAGCTCCACCAACAATGCATCAGTGTCCCAGCCTTCCCACATCCCCTCCAACATTCGTCATTAACTTTTCCTGTCATTTTAGCCAATCTGACAGGTGTGTATACTCTCAATTTTATACATGAGTTCTCTATACTGATTCTTAGTATAGCCATCTGACTTATCCACATACAGAAGAAATCATGTTTTCAAAGCCAGACAGACTGAAAGGGTACAGTATATATTGGGCAAAGAATATTTCCATAGGCATCCTTAAGACTGACAAATTGGGAGAGCCAATGATGCCTTTATGTCTCGGAGTTTGAAAAATCCCATAGACACTGCAGAGCAGAGGCAGGTCTCTTTTGTCCTTCTTGCCTTCTCCCTGCTTTTGGCAGGGGTCTGAGAGAGAGGAGGAAGGAGACTGGCTCCCTTTCTTGCCCTGCGTGTGAGGGCAGCAGTCATTCAGAGGCTCATTGGCCGGATTGATTGGCTGAGACCTTTCGCTTTCTCTGTTTCCAAGCTGGGCTGATTGATCTGGTGGCTCTCTGTGGCCAGAGAACTCCCTATATTGGTTCATGACTAACTTTGGATACTCATATCATTTTAGCCCTTCTGCAGCTTGTAACTTCTGAGCTCAAGCCACCCTTCTGGGCTCAATCTTCCTAGTAAAAGGGATGGACCATCACCATGGACCTTCACAGGGTTTTTCTGGTGCTGCATTTTCTTTTGCAATAAGGAGAGAAAGAGAGACATAGACAGAGAGAGACAGAGAGAGAGAGAGAGACAGGGAAAGAAAGACAGGGAGAGAAAGATAGGGAGGAAGAGAGAGAAAGAAAGGGAGGGAGGAGAGAGAGAGAGACAGAGAGAGAGAGAGAGAGAGAGAGAGACAGAGACAGAGAGAGAGAGAGAGAGAGAGAGAGAGAGAGAGAGAGAGAGAGAGAAGAGAGAGAGGGAGGGAGGAAGGGAGAGAGAGAGAGTGTGTGTGTGTGTGCTGGCTTGGAGTCCCCTCCAAGCCCACTCATTCTCAGACCTCTCTCTCATTTTTATGTACATTGGAAGAGTCAGAAACTCTTTATTTTTTTTTTATTTTTTGTTGGCTCCACCCAGGAGCTCCAATAAATCGCAGCCAGAAAGGTTCACCAGGGCTCTCAGAAAGATAACCTTGCTTCCTTTTCTCTTGTCTCCATAGTACCTTCATTGCAGGTTGCAAGCCCCACTATTGGTTAAATTGTTTTATCAAAGTGTGTTTTGGTAGTCTTCTCCTTTTGGAAACCCAATCCCTGTTTATCTTCCTTGTGAATCTTTTCTACTTGAGTTCAGCATGTGTGTGAAATCATAATGCACAGCAATTATTTGATTGAGTTAATTTCTCATTTTGATGAATGATCATTTGCATATTTTCTGTGAGCTAAAATTTCCTCAGTATGATTAATGTATATTTTAATTCTGTATGCTTCATAAATTAACATTTTTTTTAACATACAAATTTGTAGGTTCCTTAGACTGAGCTGTGAGAATTTGTTCCTTACTCTTGTTCCCTCTTTTGCTCCCAAGTGCTCCTCTATACTCTGGAACCAGGGACTTAGAACTGGATAATTGACAACAGAGCTATTAAATGGCACCCATTCCTGTTCCCAGTGCTGATTCAGGAGTCAATGGCCATCTCTTTCTGCCCTGGTGCTTCCATCCCTTATTCAGACTTAGACTCCGAGCCATCTCTGGATGCTAGAATGACTCCTGCTGTGTCACTCCTTACTGCCTCTTGGCCAATCCCTACCCTAGTGTCCACAGAATTTATTGTCAATTTTCCTAAAGGCTCCAAGCTAGAAAAATGTCTATGAATTTTTTCTTGGCTTTCTCAGCTGAGATTTGGTCTGGCACATCCTCTAGGTTGTTGTGGAGGTGTTTTGGGTGAGCTGGGCAAAAATGCTAATTCTCATTCCACCATCTTGACTCTTTAAAAGTGTAGATTGACAAAGATTTAAAAGTACAGTGATAACCCAAAACTATTATTATTCTTTCCCACAAAATTAACAATTAAAATATCAAAACATGAAACATTTTGTGGGATTGGTATATAGGAATTTCTTCTCTTCCTCTGTCCAGCTCCCTCAAGACCCATGTTGTTTGGCAAACCAGTGTTCTTAGTGCAGGTGGACATCTTCCCCTCCAAGAAGGGGATAGCTGTGGGGGGAAATTTCATAGTGATGAGGTTGGCAAAGTCAGGAGTACTGATAAGATTACTCCCTGAGGCAAGAAGGGAAGGACACTGATGGGGATCAGTTCAGCTTTATAGTCTCACCCTATAGTGGAGGGCCAGTCAGAAACCCAAGTTATGTCAAATCCCCAAGGTTAAATTTCCCCTATACATCTCTCCATGGCTCACACCATTTTTACTGAACCCCTTTTGGGTTAAGCCCACCATGGCCTTCTGCCTCATGGTGCCTTTCTCCTTCTCCTCTCTTTTAGGGGGCTAAATCCCTCTAAGGATTTAGTTGGTCCATCCATGGAGTACTCCTGCCTCATGGTCTATTCCTTTAATGGATTCTTCCAAACTCCTTTCCTTGGTACTTACTGCTCTCCCAAACCTATTTCATTTTTGTATCTCTTCATGTTGTGTGTAATTTCTATAATAATAATTCTATATATTCTATATTCTAGAATAAACCTGCTTTTTGCCAAAGAGAATGGCCACTGAATTCTTCATATGACCAAACCCTAACATTTGGTGCAAATTGATCTCCTCAATCTCATCATCAGGTGTTAAACCTCAATAACATTAATAGTATAGTTCCCCCCTGGCTAAAGGACCAGACCTTCCTCATATACCAATCTCATAAGATTGCCTCTAAAGCTAGAAAGACTCATTTCAGAATTGCTCTTTGTTGGCCTGTGTTCAGGGACAAAAACTTGAGACAGAAGAGTCTGCCCTGATTTAGGGGCTAATTGGGTATTGTGGCCATTTCAGCTCTTCACAGAAAGTCCCAGGAGGAAAGTTATTTCCTTCATGTCCCAGACCCAGGATGGGAGACCAAGAGGGTGCAGTGACTCTCGTGGCACTCCCCTTCCCCTGCTGATATCAAGCAGAGTTATCAAGGATTACTACATCATTCCCCATGTTGGATCTTTCAGGATCACTCTCAAGTATCTCAGGTGAGTTATCCAGGAAGTTCAGGGCAGGTTTAATGGGGCAAATTCTAATTGTGGCAATTAAAAGGGTTCAAGAGGACCCCGTGCTAGTGAGATCAGAAATTAGGAAGCTGTAGCATTAAAAATAGGTACAAAACATATATATTTACACAGATAAAACTTACTTACTGGTAAAAGGGAGGGTCAAATCACAGCCAGAATCCTAACAAAAAATTCTTCTGGTAGAAAACTCTCCACATAGGCTCAGGATATAGGGCAGTTTTTTGTTAAGAATCTAGAATTCAAGGCTCTGATCTCTTCAGATTAGCTATAACTGTAACAATTAAAAAGGTGTGAAAGATAAAGATTTTGGTAATTGAACCATTTTATCATAAGACTAGCATGCTATTAATAAAAGGATGGTCCTTTGGCTGGTTCTCTTAAACCAGAGACAATCAAAGCTGATATGGTTTAGGAAAACAATGACTGATTCCAAATGATATGTTTGGGGTTCAGCACCAAATGATGAGATTGTAGGCACCAAATGTTGGGGTTCGGTGATGAGAAGAATTCACAATGGAATTGTGAATTTTTGGCAAAAGATAGGTTTATTAAAGCCATCTACACCCAGGGAGAGGCCTGTGGGATCTGAGTCTGGACCACAAAATAGCATTTTCACACTTTCTATTGATGTGTGCTTGCATTATGTTTTCCTTCTCAGTTTTTTTTTTCTTGTAGATCAGATTTTTCTTATACAGCAAGATAACTATAAATATGTATACACATATTTAATTTGTCAAGTATTTTAACATAATTAACATGTATTAGACTTTCTGCCATCTAGAGGAGGGGGTGGGGAGTAGGAGGGAAAAAACAAAGTTTTGCAAGGATCAATGTTGAAAAATTACCTATGCATATGTTTTGCAAATAAAAAACTTTAACAAAAAAATTAAAAATTAAAAAAAACAAAAATTAAAAAAAAAAAGATAGGTTTATTTAGGAGAAGCAATTCTAGACAAAATAGAGACACCAGGAGCTATAGGAAAGGAGAGAAGGTCAGCACGCCATCCCAGTGGTCTTTACAACACATATGCAATTAAGGTGTTACCACTTATTCTATGGCATCCAAATGTGAAATAGAGTTGGGAAAGCACATAGTTAGCAAGGAAAGGGTTTTTAACAATTAATGATGGAAAAGACAAGTTCCCTAGTGGAACTCACAATTAAATAGGAGAAAGGGAACACGCCATGAGGTTGGAGTATGCCCTTAGCTGGCAGGCTAAATGGCAAAATAGATTTTAGCACCCTGAAGGAGTGAGTTAGCTAGAAGGAGAAAAACACCATGAAGCATTGGGGTGAGGAGACACCACATAGCATGGAGGAAGGGTAAAGAGGCAGAGTGTCATGAACCCCAAAAAAGGGTTTAGCAAAAATGGCATGAGTCATGGACAGATTTATAGGGGAAATTCAATCACAGGGGTTGGATATAACTCAGATTTCTGACTGGACATAGCAAGGTGGGGCTTCCCAGATCTCCACAGAGGCTAAACTGATCCCTATTAGTGCCCTTCCCTACCTGCCCCAGGGAATAATTCCATCAATACTCCAGTCCAGTTCTCTCCCAACCGCACCCAGTTACTGAGGACCTCATCAATAGTCAATTTATATTCCTCTGGAAGAGTTCAGTGAGGTGCTGAGTGTGACATCATTTAGCCCTTGGACTGAGAGACTTGCCTCCATAGCCAGACCACCCCCAGCCTTGGGCAATCTATTCAAAGAATATGCCCCACCCAAGCCTGAGAGGAACACAATGGCTACTCCACCAGGGTGGAGTCTTGAACAAGATAGTCCAATATCCTTCTCAGCAATGTCCTTTAAGAGACTGGAACTTTTTAAAATCAGGTTTTTAGAAGGAGAGAACTCTGGATCTCCCCAAATTATTGGTTATTAATAATCTTTTTTTCCTCATAGCTAGAGTGGGTGGAAGGTGGTAGAATTTCTTTCATTATACCTAGTGAAAATGTGAATTCATAGGATGGAAGATTTATACTAGAAAGAATCTTAAAAGATCTTTTTTTTGGTATTTATTTTTAATATACATTGCTTTATGAATCACGTTGGAAGAGAAAAATTAGAGCAAAAAAAACAATGGGAGAGATTAAAAAACAGAAAAAAGAAGTAAATGTAGCATACATACAATCTCCTTTAAAAGATCATTAAATAAATCTTAGAGGTCATTTACTCCAATACTTTAATTTTTTATAGAGGAGTAGACTTCAGTGTTATATCTGGGGTGTGCTTGTAAACATTTTAACAATCAACTCACTGAAAAGCACTGAAACACTTTTAAATTTAACATTTTTCTCCATCACTTTCTCAAATCTAGAAATCAACAAAAGGAACAAACAAACAAATCAGGCCTTTTTTGAAGTGTTTGTTGATTTCCTGAAGTGTAAATGCTTGCAATGAAAATTTAGCAATCAGCTCCCATTTTCTCCAGCACACCCGAGGGTGAATCAAGAATACTTATATCCCCAAATTTACATTCTTTGGTATAATCACTCCAGGGCATAATCAGTAGGCAACAGATAAAAAGAATGCTGAATTTGGTATCAAGACTGAGTTCGAATCCTCCTTCTGTTCCTTCCTGTCTAGGTGACCTTGGCTAATCCTTTAACGACTCTGGACCATACATAGCCCAATAAAATGGGGGAATTGGTGTAGAGGGTCTTGAAGATGCCTTCAAACTTTAATTAAATCTATAATTCTATCATATAAAACAGACTACTGATAAAGCTAAAAAAAAAATCCACAGTTCTTGAGACTCTTGGACAGGTGGAAACTGAGCGATCTCTACCAATAAGGAGAGTCTGATGATGCAAATAAATTTTTGAATTGCAAGGTTACCTTTGCAATATGTGTAAAATGAGAGAAGTTTTGTTGCCCTCTGAATTTTCTCTTCTCCAAGCTGCATCTCCAAATTCCTTTAGCTAATCTGTATATAGGGAGATCTCTAGTCCCTTCCTCCTCCTCTTGCCCTGATCTACTTTGTCAGTGTCCTTCCTGATATAGTCCCTGAGCATGACAGCAGATCTTTCAGTCATTTGGTCACCAAAATTTAACAATTTAATTAATTGATCCTAAAGATAATAGGAAACCACCAGGATGGTCCAGACTGAGACTTTTAAATGACCAACACAAGACTTGCAACTCCTAGATTTAACACTTGCTGGGATGTATGAGTGTTCATTGAAAACTAGCACCTCTAGTGTGAAGGTCCTTTTCAGGGCTGCTTATCCATCTTTGGTGTCCACTTGGTACCCAAGTTTGACCTGTGGCTCCATAGCACACACAGCAGTCACACCCCAGTAAAACCATGTTGGTAGACGGGCTAAACCAGGTTGAGAGTAACTGTCAGATCTCAAACCCATTGATGAGTTAGGGAGGTGTCTACCCCAAGCATGTGGAGACTTCCTCAGCAGAATGGGCGGATGGGAACAACTTGTTCCAGTGTCCAGGAAGGCGGCTGAAGCAGGTGCTGTGGAGTGCTTAAAGCTTGGTCAGGTATTACAGGTGCCAAGTTCATCCACTGCATCCTGGGACCCTGCCAGCCTTCCTGACTTTTGTCTTTCCATAGGACTTGAGTGACTCTGGAAGAGATAAAGAGGTTGGTGACTTTGTGAAGTTCTTCCTCACTTAAATACAATTCACACAAATCGAGACATCATCTTGTGATGTCATTGAAAATCATGTCTCTGAAAATTAAGGACAAATAACAGCCATGTGCCAGAGCCTGTGCTGAGACACTGAGAATGCAAAGAAAAAATGGGGCTCCTGCCCCAAGGAGCTTACATTCTAATGGGACAATCGTGTGGACATGAACAGGTATGTAGGAAGAAGATGGAAGGGGACAGGGCTAGCAGCTGGTGGACTGGGAAAAGCCTTGGAGTGTTGGAGTGAGTCTTAAAGAAACCCAGAGAAGCACAGGTGAGGAGCAAAAGGATTCCAGGTCTGAGGAATAGCCAAGGGAAAGATTGGTCAACAGCACGTGGAGCATCACTGGGGTGGAGGTAAATGGTCCATAGAACACAGGAAAGAGATATCAGGAAGACAGAAAGAAATAGAAGGGTCCAGACTGAGACAACCTTTAAATGATCAACACAACACTTCCTAATTAGTCCTAAAGATAATAGGAAACCACCAGAATGGTCCAAACTATGACAACTTTTAAATGATCAACACACTTCCTAATTGATCCTAAAGATAATGGAAAACCACCAGGATGGTCCAGACTGAAACAACCTTTAAATGGCCAACAGAAGACTTCCTAATTGATCCTAAAGATAATAGGAAACCACCAGAATGGTCCAGACTGAGACAACCTTTAAATGATCAACAGAAGACTTCCTAACTGATCCTAAAGATAATAGGAAACCATTGGGGTTCACTGAGTAGAGGGGTGATACATTAGGAAAATTATGTTGGTGACTCATTGCAGAATAGACTGGAGTGAGAAGGGATGGAAGGGAAGTGGAATTTCCTTGGAATTCCTCTGGTTTTCTTCTGGACCTGTCTCCTCTGGGAAGAATAAACAGGAAATTGGAAGGACCTGGAATTGTGAAGAGTTAGGAATATCATTAATTGCCACACTGAGCAGGGCCACAGAACTGGCTTCTTTTAAACAGAAAACCATGTTTCATGTCAAATAAGAGAGATAAGGCCAAGGAGTCACGCCTGAGAGACAGACAAGGTCAGGAGAGCAGTGGGATTTAACCCTCCTTGTTCCTTCTTTCTGCTGCTCCCACTTTCCTGGACAACTGGAGCAAGTCAGATAAGAATGTTTGAGGAGAAACTCTTGCCAGGATACAGAAGGAACTCCCCTGGAATCCATTAGGGTGTTTGTTTTTGAGGCAAGGGGGGATAAAGTGAATGTTGATAGGACTATCCCTACCTATGACAAGAGCATCAGAGTCAGGGGATCTGGTTTCCAATCCCGCCTCTGATGTTTACTGCCTGGATGACCTGAACCTCAGCTGCCTCATCTGTAAAGTGAGGAGTCTGAATTTCCTTCCAGTTTCAGACCTGACATGTCACTGCATCCTAAGGACCATCAGTCTTTCTGTCTCCCTTGTCGCTGAGCTCTCCTGTATGCATTACCTTCCCCAATTTAATTAATTGATCCTAAAGATAATAGGAAACCACCAGGATGGTCCAGACTGAGACTTTTAAATGACCAACACAAGACTTGCAACTCCTAGAGAGCAAAGGCTATCTCAGCACTTTATGTAGCATTTTGCACATCATTAGCTTATAACTGCTTTTTCATTTATTCATCATCTTGTGACCTTTCTCCCTGAGACTTTTCTGGAAGTAGAGAGTGCTTCCCAAACAAAAAGCTTTTGAGTTCACCTAGTTACAGGTATTGAGGACATGGGAATCTGGGAAAAAAGAAGTCCATCTCTCCCCTGAACTTCTCTTTAGGAATAATAAGTACATGACTCAACGATTAATGGGGCACAGGTAGATCAGGAAGATCCCTGTTTCTTTAGCTGAGTGCCACTGCTTGAAGATTCATTACTGTGTCTTTTTAAAATTATGGTGTTTTGCACAAAAGGAATAATAGGAGTGTGTTTCTTTTTGGATTATGTGAAACGGGGAAGAAAGATAAGGGTATTAATAGGAAATGAGGCATGAACTCTAATTTTGGAGATATTCCTGGCAATCCAGATGGGGCCAAAGAAATGAAGCAATTTTGTGAATATAGCACATTGTATGCAAAGTCTTTTTAAAAAATATTTTTAAACCACAGACGGAGCAGAGAGGAACTTGAGCCAAAGGAGGGAAGGGCGGGGGGAGGAGGTGGAATTCAGGTACTTCTGGATTAGACAATTTCCTAAACTATCTGTAGCTACATCAGTCTTTTATGCATAATGGGAACCAATCCAATGCCCCCTACTCCACATTTCCCTTTGGGGTACCTCTCCTCTTTTACACGTAGGGTATACTGTGTACTGCTATCTTCCACACAAGGTGTCCCAATCCTCATTTCATTAAAATATGGCATGAACATGGAGGGATGATTAGGGGAACCCCACAATTTAAGGGGGTTCCAGGCTCTTTCCAGGAGACTTGGGCATGTGCTCTGGTCTCTATCTGTGGGGACATGTCTACTCTAAGGAATGTGAACTTCATTTGCTGAGATAATGCAGCAATTCCTTATTGGTCACTCTGTGTGTGTGTGTGTGTGTGTGTGTGTGTGTGTTTGTGTGTGTGTAAGTGTTTCAAAGACTACTGGCAACTAAGCTGATCTCACAACTGCTCAGTAGTACATAAGTGTTACAGAATAAAGTTTCTTAAAATGTGGGTTATGACCTCAAATGGGGTCATGTAACTGAATGTAGAAGTTGTGAAAAATTTGGCTAAAGTAAACTGTATCCAATATTCCACCAAGATTTAATTCTTTATGCAAAAAAAGATGGCAATCCATGTCCTCAGTATGCAAATTTTTTCTATAATAAATGGTAAAATTATATTGTAGCAAAAACTTGTTTTAAAATAAATTTCATTATGATTTATTATCAGAAAATTTTTGATTTGTATATTTTTTTTATATCCCTGGGATTGCACAAATCTTGGATGAAAAGAAGTTGAGCGGAAAAAGTTTAAGAAGCTCTGCTATAGAAAGATTCTACCCTCTTGCTTTGAGCTTGTTATTTTGGAATTGTCAGTTGTCTCTTGAACTTCTATTGAGAGAGGACAGGTGATTTCTCTCTTTTCCTCCCACTACCACTCAAGATAGATTTTGAGTAAATGGCAAGAGATCATGTTCATGGGACTGGATCACAAGTGCCCAGCTGCCTCTTCTGTTTTGTATTTTAGCCTTGGGCAACCAGCAGCTACCAATACCAACATATGGATGGTTCCAGCCTTGACAGTTAACTCAGGAGTTCAAGAGTTCCGAGGTTTCTTAGTTGGTCTAAGTTGTTCAATAGGAGATGCTTCCTGAAACTATACTGCTTCCCTGGGGAAAAGAAGATTGACCACAGAATTATTCTGAACTAGTGAGCTATTCCTATCAAACTTGTCTGTTGCTCAAACAGTATAGATCTGAGGTAAATGTGAAATATCTGTTGAGCGGTCCCACAAAGTTGTCTTTACCTCCCAGGAGAGTATAATTGGTGTATTAACTGGTGTGATTGATTTTTGTTTCATGTTTAAAAGTGTAAGTCTTTTGTAAAATATCGGTAGGGAAAAGGGGAGGAAATAAGTAGCTACCCTATACCTGATGTCTATTTTGTACACTATTTTGTACTCTTTTATTTATTTATTTGGATTTCTTTTTCTTTTTATTAAAGCTTTTTATTTGCAAAACATATGCATGAGTCATTTTTTAACATTGACCCTTGCAAAGCTTTATGTTCCAAATTTTCCCCTCCTATCCTCCATCCCCTCCCCTAGATGGCAGGTAGTCTAATACATGCTAACTATGTTAAAATATATGACAAATTGAATATATGTATATATATTTATACAGTTATCTTGCTGTACAAGAAAAATCAGATCTACAAGAAAAAAAACCTGAGGAAAACAAAATGCAAGCAAACATCAATAGAGAGCATAAAAATGTTATCTTGTGGTCCACATTTCATATCTCTCTCTCTGGGTGTATATGGCTTTCTTCACTGAACAATTGGAACTGGTTTGAGACAATTCTTTGTTGCAGAGAGCCATGTCCATCAGAATTGATCATCATATAGTATTGTTGTTGCCGTGAATAATGATCTCCTGGTTCTGCTCATTTCACACAGCATCAGTCCATGCAAGTCTCTCCAGGCCTCTCTGAAATCATCCTGCTGGTCGTTTCTCACAGAACAATAATATTCCATAACATTCATATACCATAACTTATTCAGCCATTCTCCAATTGATGGGCATCCATTCAGTTTCCAGTTTCTAGCCACTACAAAAAGGGCTGCCACAAGCATTCTTGCACATGTGGGTCCCTTTCCTTCCTTTAAGATCTCTTTGGGATATAAGCCCAATAGAAACACTGCTGGGTCAAAGGGTATGCACAGTTTGATAACTTTTTGAGCACAGTTCCAAATTGCTCACCAGAATGGTTGGATCCATTCACAGTTCCACCAACAATATATTAGTGTCCCAGTTTTCCCACATCCCCTCCAACATTCATCATTATCTTTTCCTGTCATCTTTACACTAAGTACCTTTTTAAAAAGGACACAGTTATTCATTTCTGGAGAGATCTTAAACTTTTATTTAGTGATTTTCTTTGAAGTTTTACAATGGTGGTGGTTGTGAGCATAATGAAACCAGAGAAACAAACAAACAAACAAACAAAAAGCCGAAACAGAACCTTAACTCCTCTATAGAATCAGGGTTCTCCAGAATGAATCCAAACCTACTTGATCTCAAAGCCACCATGAAAGGCTGTCCTCTGGGCTTAGCATCTATAACTGGCCATGATGATTCAGAAGTAGATACAATCCAAAGACTGCAAGCTGACTCTGCCTTTCAGTGTGAAGGTGGAGACTGGCTAGAGCTAGCCCCTAGGTCTTGAGGCTCTGAAGTTCTGCTTCCTTTAGTCCCCTCTTTTTTTCTAGACTTTTAGAAAAACTACTTCTTGACATTCACATCTCCTGCCAGGGTAGACCAGGCAGCCAGAACTTTGACCAAAAGTTTCGGCATTTCTAGTGTACATGAATTATGTAGAAATGCCTAATCTTTAAGTTTAACCTGAAGGAGGTCATTAGCACCCTCCCAAGAATATTTCCCTCTCCTCGACCCTTTCCCTTCCAAAATTATTGTTGACATCCAAATCCTGGCATGATGGACCATGGCAATAACCCACTGACCAGATTTCCAAATGTCCAAATGAGGCAGCCACAGGAGGATCTTATTCTAAATTCCACCAAATGAAATAGGAGAGAATAACCAACTGATTTACAAACAGAAGACTTGGATTTAAGTACCAGCATTACTTTTGTGTGATCCAATGTCATTAAAAATGATTATGGTAAATTTAATATTAATCATTAATTCAATTAAGCTGGCTTCATAACCATTGATATAGTTTATCTAAATTTATATAAATATATTAATTTCAGTAATGAAACATCATGATAATTTTTCAGCCATTTCTTCTAAACCTGGGTCAAAATTCTCTGTCCAGTCTTTCATATTCATTTTTCCACTTAAGTAGTTGTTGGTTATGTGTAGTCTATTTTTTTGGTTGTGCTCTCCCTCCCTCAATCCCTCCTTCTCTCTCTCTCTTTCTCTCTCTTTCTTCATTTTGTCTTACTTCATTAAGGTCTTTTCAGATCTTTTAATAATCATACATTTGTCTGTCTTAACTACATTAAACTATTCCATTCCATTACTATACCACATGGATTTGTAACCTAGGACTCATCTTTGAGCTCTCTCTCTCTCTCTCTCTCTCTCTCTCTCTCTCTCTCTCT
>JAJPUD010008211.1:77297-89423 GCA_023553655.1 Myrmecobius fasciatus
TCTCTGTCTCTGTCTCTCTCTGTCTCTCTGTCTCTGTCTCTCATGTCCTATCCAATCTATTGCTTGAGCTTGTTGATTCATCTCCAACTCTTTCATCCTTCCCCTTCTCTTTACTTACACCACAACTACTCTACTCCAGGATCTCCTCCCTTCTTGATTATTCCATTCATCTCCTAATTGGTCTAATTGGTCTACCTGAACCCAGTCTCTTCCCTCTTCAATCAGTCCACGGAGCTGCCAAATACATATTCCTAAACCATAGGTATGTCTCAAGAAGCTCTAATGACACCCTCTTATTATCTTTAGGATAAAATGGAAACTCTTTTGTTTGGCATTTGAAGTCTTTCACAATCTGGCTCCAGCCCACTTCTCCAGACCAATTAAGTATTATTCCACCTCACTATGTGTTCCAGTCAAACTGTCCTCTCATTCACACGCACATTCTCATGCACAATATTCCATTTTCCAACTTTGCTTTGTATAGCTGCATTCCAGGCCTGGAGGTCTATCCTCCTCCCCCCTCCACTTCTTGAAACTGATTCTTTCAAGGTTCAATTCAAGTACCACCAGGATTTTCCTCATCCCCCTCTTGTCATTCTATATTTATTTGTAGGCCTTATATATTTACAACATATTTGAATTCATAGAGCACTGGCCCTGGAGTTAAAAAGATTCATCTTCATGAGTTTCAATCCATCCTCAGACATTAGCTGTATGGCCCCAGGCAAGTCACTTAACTCTGTTTGCCTCAGTTACCTCATCTGTAAAATGAGATGGAGAAGGAAATGGCAAACTACTCCAGTATCTTTGCCAAGTATCTTTCATAAATGGAGTAACAGAGAGTAGAACATGACTGAACAACAAAATTGTATATTTGCTTATCTGTTAAACTGATGTAAAATGTAAATTTTTTGAGGGTAGAAGCTATCTCATTTTTATGAGACTTAATATCATAGGTGTTTAATAAATAATTGATTGAATCTAGTTATTTAAACATTCTAATATTGGATATTTAGGTTGCTTCTAGGTTTGGGATTTTTTTTTAATTATAAATAATGATTCTATGAAAACCTTTGAATAAGTAATTTTCAGCAATGAGTAATCATTTTTGTAATTTTTACTGTACACTGCTAGACTTTTGTCCCAAAACATTCTTCTAGCTTCTAAATTTATCAGCGAAGTTTATTCCTACACGATTTCATCAGCTTTGAATTTCATTGCTTTTTCTTATTTTTGCTGATAAAATAGTTAACCTCAAAGTTCTTGTAATTTGTATCTCTTTCATGAATAAGATTGAACATTTTCAAATTGACTAATGACATTTTTATGATTCTTCTATTTGAAAACTGTTCAATATGCTTTGACCATTTATCCATTGTGAAGTGAGAATTACTTTTATACATTTAAAAAAATTATGAATATACTTCAGTCAAGTTTTTATCTGTCATTTTGCCACAAATCTTTTTCCTAGTTTGTGATTTTTCTTTTAATTATATTCCTTTAACTATGCCCAAAGAATTATCAAACTCTGCATACCCTTAACCAGCAGTTTTTTCTACTGGGCTTATATCCCAAAGAGATCTTAAAGGAGGGTAAGGGACCCACATGTGCAAAAATGTTGGCAGCCCTTTATGTAGTAGCAAGAAACTGGAAACTGAGTGAATACCCATCAATTGGAGAATGGCTGAATAAGTTATGGTATATGAATGTTATGGAATATTATTGTTCTATAAGAAACGACCAGTAGGATGATTTCAGAGAGGCCTGGAGAGACTTGCATGAACTGATGCTGAGTGAAATGAGCAGAACCAGGAGATCATTGTACCCAGCAACAACAAGATTATAGGATGATCCATTCTGATGGACATGGCTCTCTTCAACAATGAGATGATTCAAACCAGTTCCAATTGTTCAGTGATGAAGAGAGCCATCTAGACCCAGAGAGAGGACTGTGGGAACTGAGTGTGGTTAACAGCATAGCATTTTCACTCTTTTTGTTGTTGTTTGCTTATATTTTATTTTGCTTCTCTTTTTTTCTTGTGCAGCATGATAATTATATAAATATGTATACATATATTGGATTTAACATATATTTTTACCATGTTTAACAGGTGTTAGACTACTCGCCATCAAGGAGAGGGCGTGGGGGAAGAGGGGACTTTGCAAGGGCTAATGTTGAAGAATTGTCCATGCATATGTTTTGAAAAATAAAAAACTTTAATAAAAAATTATATTCCTTTGATTGTATAGAAATATATTTTTTAAAAATTGTAATGTAATTAAGTGTATCTATCTTGTTTCTAATAATCAATCTTTTTGGTAAAAGAAAAGGTTACCTCTGCTCCAAAATTGTGATATTGCCAGTATTCAATTTTCTTCCATTTTTTCTAGTCACGTTTTTAAATGTTTAAGTCTATAATAAGTTGGAATTCATTAGCTTATACCAAGTGATATATGAGTTTAAACTTCTAGTCAATTTTCCCATAAATAATTTTTTTTAATTCCCTTACCAAATTTTTATTTTTTTATAATTTATCCAATACTAATCTTGTATACATACTTAGTTGAATGCCTGGTCTATCCATTCTATGCCACTGAGAAGTTTCCATATTTGGGGGTAAATGTCAGATAATTTTTATAACCATTTTGTGGGGTTAAGGATTGGAACTGCATCTATGGTTTCATTAATATTAAGGATGAGAAAACTATCTTTACCAGTGTAAGTCAGCACCTTTACTGGAAATAAAGTCAGAGAACTTTCTAGACTTGCTCCAAGAGGTTGTAACTTACCCCAAATGTCAGAGATGGAGTTTGAACTCAAGTCTTTTTGGCTTGTAATTCTATTTTTTAATCATATCTTGCTGCTATTTTGTAATGTGTAAGGGTCTACTAAAATATTCAAGCCCAAGTGAGAATATCTCTATTGAATCAACCAACCAACCAATAAAAGGCATTTAACTAATGTAGCCCCTGTCATAACTTATAAGTCTTCTATAAAATAGAAAACCAGTTCTGAACCCATCATCTGTGGTGTTTGGCTGCTCGGAGGAGAGAGCAAGTCCAGTCAAGCTCTAGAAAGGGAATAGAACCTCTCCCTTTCCCCTCGCTCTCTCTTCCTCCTGGACTAGAGCATGGTCTTGGAATTTGGAGAGTTGGTGTATGAGCATCAGCATCCTAGGACCAACAATGATTTACAGCAAGATTTATAGTGAGAGCTGACAAGACACTAGACACAACAAGGAAAGCCAGCTTTAGCACTCTACAAGAAGCAGAAAGCTGTACCAATGGAAGGGGTATAATCTGAGAACTCCAGCAAAAGGATTTTAAAAGAGTCAGGAACTACTTTCTTGAAATGCCTTTTCTCCTGGCTTTCATATGCACTTGTGGAAGAGTATGCCCCAGACTTTTGGAGGGGATTCTACCAACTATTTTTATTTTCCTCCTTTAGTAAATATATTCTTTCTTTTCTTTTTGGAGGGTAGAAAGGGAAGCCTCTTCCCCCACCCCCAACCCCACCTCCAGCCAACAAAATTATTTTCACTCCACCACATGCCACTAAGGGGGAAAAATTAAAAAAAAAATTCTTGGATTAATATGGCCAGTGAAGCAAAACAAATTCCCACATTGACCATGTCCAAAAACATGAGTCTCATCTTGCATAATGAGTCCAACACTTCTCTCTTAGAAAGTGGGTAATGGTCTTCATCATTGGTCTTATGGAATCCTAGTTGGTCATTGCATTGACTTTAAGTCTTTCAAAGTTATTCTTTCCTCACAACCTTGTTATTACATGAATTACCGTACTTCAACTCACTTCATTCTGAATCATTTTACAAAAGTCCTTCTAGGTTTCTTTGAAATCATCTGTTTCATCTTTCTTATTGTACAGTGATGGTTTTATACTATAATTTCTTCAGCCATTCTTCAAATAATGAACACCCCTTGTGTTTCCAGTTTGTTGCCATCACAAAAAGAACTGATACAAATATTCTTGTACCTCTGGTGTTTTTCTTCTTTCTTTGGTCTCTTTGGGATGAAGTAATGATATTGCTGGATCAAAGAATATGCAAAGGTTGGTAACTTTGCAGGCATAATCACAAGTTGCTTTCCAGAGTGTTTGGACCAATTTATAGCCTCATCAACAATGCATTAATATGCCTGTTCTTCTGCAGTCCCTATTGTCCCCCAAACATTAGTCATTTTCTTTTTTTGTTCATTTTGATAGAGCTTCAGAGGACTTTCACTTGCATTTCTCTAATTATTAATGATCTGGATATTTTTTTTCCTGTGACTATTGATAGATTGGATTTTTTCCTTTTAAAAAGTGCCTATTCTAAAATGACAGGAAAAGATAATGACAAATATTGGAGGGGATGTGGGAAAACTGGGACACTGATACATTGTTGGTGGAACTGTGAACGGATTCAGCCATTCTGGAGAGCAATTTGGAACTATGTCCCAAAAGTTATCAAACTGTGCATACCCTTTGACCCAGCAGTGTTACTATTGGGCTTATATCCCAAAGAGATCTTAAAGGAAGGAAAGGGACCCACATGTGCAAGAATGCTTGTGGCAGCCTTTTTGTAGTGGCTAGAAACTGGAAACTGAATGGATGCCCATCAATTGGAGAGTGGCTGAATAAATTATGGTATATGAATATTATGGAATATTATGGTTCTGTAAGAAATGACCAGCGGAACGATTGCAGAGAGGCCTGGAGAGACTTGCATGAACTGATGCTGAGTGAAATGAGCAGAACCAGGAGATCATTGTACACGGCAACAACAAGACTATATGATGATCAATTCTGATGTACATGGTTCTCTTCAACAATGAAATGTTTCAAACCAGTTCCAATTGTTCAGGGAAGAAAGCCATATACACCCAGAGAGAGGGATAGGAAATGTGGACCACAACATATCATTTTCATGCTCTCTGTTGATGTTTGCTTGTGTTATGTTTCCCTTCTCAGATTTTTTTTTCTTGTAGATCTGATTTTTCTTGCACAGCAAGATAACTGTAAAAATATTTATACACATATTCAATTTGTCAAGTATTTTAACATAATTAACATGTAGTAGACTTCCTGCCATCTAGGGGAGGGGTGGGGACTAGGGGGAAAAATTTTGTAATAGAAAGCTTTTCAAGGATCAATGTTGAAAAATTACCCATACATATGTTCTGCAAATAAAAAGTTTTAATAAAAAAATAAAAATAAATAAAAAGTGCCTGTTGATGTCCTTTGACAATTTATTGAGGGTTATATACCTTTTTCTGAAAACTAACTAAGTCTGATTGACTAATGATTACAGAAGGAAGCACAACAGTGGGAGCTCATGAGTTATCAAGTGACACCATCCTAGAATCCTGAGGAAAGATATAGTAATGGCCTTCTGGAAGCTTAACCTGCTAGTTCTGAACATGGGTTGGAAAAGGAATTCCAGTATATGTGCCAAAAATGTATTTTCACGTTCTGGGAGTGTAAAATTATCTTCATTGGCATTTTTTCCAGTGTGTCCTTCTATAGGCTTAATTTTTAAAAATCTGAACTTAACATATCCTTTGCTCCAGCAATACCACTACTAGGTATGTATTCAAAAAGATCACAAAAAGGGGGAAAAGAATGACATGTACAAAAATATTTACATCATCTCTTTTTATGGTGGCAAAGAATTGGAAATCGAGGGGATGCCCATCAATTGGGAATTGACTAAACAAGTTATAGTATATGAATATAATGGAGTATTATTGTTCTATAAGAAATGATCAGGTAGATTTCAGAAAAATTTGGAAAGACTTGCATGAACTGATGCTGAGTGAAGTGAGTAGAACCAGGAAGACATTTAACATGGTAACAACAACATTGTGTGATGAGCAACATGATAGACTTAGCTCTTCAGCAATACTACTGTATTTAAGACAATTCCAATAGACTTGTAATGGAAAATACCATCCACATCCAGAAAAAGAACTATGAAGTCTGAATGCAGATTGAAGTATACTATTTTTACTTTTCTAAATTTGTTTTATTGGTTTTTCTTTTTCATGGTTTTTTCCTTGTGTTCTGATTCTTGTTTCACAATATGACTATTATGGAAATACATGATTTTACATGTATAGCCTATATTGTATTGCTTGCTGTTTGGGGGAAGAGGAGGAAAGGGAAAGAGAAAAATTTCAAACTCAAACTCTTAAAAAAATGAATGTTGAAAACTATCTTTACATGCAATTGGAAAAAAATGCTGCTAAAAATAAAAAAGGTAAACATGAAAGAGAAAAAGTAAAATAAAATGATGCACACACACAAACCATGAGAAAGAAAAAGCAAACAAATGAATTTGAAAGGTGAAAATGCCATGCTTTGATCCACATTCAGTCTGAATAGCTCTTTCTCTGGATGTAGATGGCATTTTCCATCACAAGTCTATTGGAATTATCTTGAATCACTGAATTGTTGAGAGGAGCCAAGTCCATTACAGTTGATTATTACATAATCTTGTTGTTACTATATACAATATTTTCCTGATTCTGTTCACTTTATTCAGCATCAATTCATGGAAATCTTTCTAGGCTTTTCTGAAATCAGCCAGCCCATTATTTCTTATACAACAATAATCTTCCATTACATTCATATACCATAACGTATTTAGCCATTTCCCAATTGATGGGCATTCACTCAATTTCTACCAAAAAAGTCTCCTTTTCTTTATCCATGTTACTCCTACTCACTATGAGAATGCCCCAATGCTCTCTTCTCCTAGGCCCTCTTTTCTTTTCTCTACACTCTCTCATTTGTTGATTGCATCAGTTTTCATGAATTCAATTTTTATCTCAATACAGATGGCTCCTAAAATGCCATATCCAGCTTGTGTCTTTTTCCTGAGCTCCAGACTCACATTAACATCTTCCTGTTGAAGATGTTACATGTCTTGTACAGTCTCTCAAACACAATATGTTTAAAACAGAACTCATTTTCTTTTCCCCAAACTTCTTCTGATCTTCCTTTTTACTATTGAGAGTACTGCCATCTTTCTGATCATTCGGTTTGCAACCTTGCTGTCATCCTTGACTTCTCTCTCTTGTTTATCCCATGTAGCTAATCAATTGCCAAACCTTGTCATTGATTTCTCTACATCATCTGTCAAATATTTCTCCTTTTCATTCATGTAGCCATTCAAATTCAGGTTTTCACCATGTTTTGCCCAAACTATTACACTACTTTTCTAATTAGTCTCCCTCAAGTCTTCCTTTCCTAAAGGAAGTGGACTAACCCAATTATTAGGTACACAAGCAGGTGAATCAGTGGCCAAAATGTTCAATCATTTTTGTTAACTGCAACCTAGTAATTGGTCAGTTGTTAGCATAGTATCTGGTATATAGTAAGCACTTAAATGAATGTTTGTTAATTGATTATTTAGTCTCTTTCTGTTTGTTTCTCTGCATTTGTAAATATTTCAGTTATTCACTTTTCTATTCTTCTTTTTGAAAAAATATTTTAAAAATACTATTGTTAGCTCTACTCTTCTCCTCAAACTCCCTCCCTATTGGAAAAAAAAACCTCTTGTAAGAAATATGCATAATCAATCAAATAAAACAAATAAACTTAAAGGCCATGTATGAAAATGTCTGTCTTATTATCTTGTATTATCAGTAAGAACACTGTGATCTCTCTGTCAAGAAGTGAATGGTCTGTTTCATCATTAGTCCTCTGGAATCCTGGTTGATCATTGCACTTATCAGAAGTCTTAAATTTTTCAGTGTTGGGATTGTTGGTGTTTTTTTCCAGTTATCACAAAGATAGTTCTACTCTTCCTGTTCACATCATTCTGCATTATTTCATGTAAGTTTTTCCAGGTTTCCCTGACAATGCTAGCTTTCATCATTTCTTATTCCATTATATTCATATACCATGATTTATGCAGCCATTTCCTAACTGACAGACTTCTCTTGCTTTCTAGTTCTTTGTTACCACAAATATTTTTTCTTCTGCAAACATTTTTGCACATGTGGGTCTTTTCTCTCTTTGGGTTATCAGCCTAGGCCAAAAGAATTTCTTTTCAATATGTGAATGGTGATTCTTTTTTTTTTTTAATTTTGCCCTCTCTTCTAAGAAGTCTAATCAATTTTAAATTATGTATTCTTGAAATATGGCATCCGGAGTTCTTTTGATGTGGTTTTCAGATGGTTTAATGATTTTTAAATTGTTTCATCTTGATCTCTTTTCTATGTCAATGACTTTTGATTTTTCCCCCCAATCTTTTCATATTTTTTGTTGTCTCATAGAGTCATGATTTTTGTCCAGTGGGTTCTAATCTTCAGGGAGTCAGGTTAAGATTTTGTATCTCCTATACTAAGCTATATATTCCCTTCTCAAATATTTATACCAGGTTCTCATTTCATCTATAATATTCTTTTCTAAAAACTCATTTGACTTCCTTAAAACTTTGTAATTACCATCTAGGCTTTCTGGACTAGGGAATAAGAATGGTCAATGATCAACTTCTCTAAAGAAGTTGATATTATTAAGCCAAGCCAAGAAAAGAGCAGCTACTCTGTAATTGGCAGAAAGACATTTAGAAAGTTTGTCACCCATCATTGCTATATTAGACCTTGCCAAGCTATGATCTGTTAGGACCATCTATTTCCTCTTTCTGTTGAGGTGGTCTCTGATATTCTTCAGCAATAATATTACTCCCGTTTCTATTTCCATTAATGTTTTTATCCAACTGCTCTCTATTTTTTCCCGGCTCTTGCTACTGAATCTATTCTCTGGTGTATTCTTATTACAATACAATTCAAGGAATGTGCTGGAGTCAGCTCAAACCTACCCTCAGGAGATTTTTAATTTTCAGTTTGAGCATTTAATCCAGGCTTAATCTATCCTTTTCTTGATTATCTAGAACCCAAAGCTTCTTAAATTATGGGTCACAACTTCATATGGGGCGGTTTAACTGAATATGGGGGTCTGGAAATTAGGATTTATTATCAGGGAATATTTGATTTGTATGCCTATTTTATATATCTGTACACAAGGAGTCATATAAAAATTTCCCAGGAGAAAAGGGGTTGCGAGTGGAAAAAATTTAAGAAACCCTAGTTTAGGCCAGTAGTGTCAAACTCAAATAAAAGTAGATCCCTGAAGGACCCATATTGACTTAGAAAACCTCAAATTAACATTACCTATGTTGCATTATGCCTTAATTTGTTTTGTTAAACATTTCCCAATTGCATTTTAATCTGGTTCAGAAATTGAACTGGCCTTGGCAAGCCACCTACTATAATTTGATACATCTAGCTTAGACTTTAAATGAAGAAAATATTAATAATACAGATTAAGTCTGTCCTAAGGGCAGGTAGTTGGTACAGTGAATAGAGCACCCCCATAGTCAGGAGGACCAGAGTTCAAATGTGGTCTCAGACTCTTACTAATTGTGTGACCCTGGACAAGTCAGTTAACCTTAATTGCCTAGCCTCCAAAAAAAAGTTTGTCCTGTTTATATTCTGCCCTCCCCTCCCAAACTGGTCTTTCAACATTTGCCAGCACATCCCTACCTACTCTTTGACACCTTTCACTCCCTTTTAATCTATGCTGTCTCTGTTAAATAAGGTATTAGCCTTTTAGGAGCTAGGAAAGGAAATGATAGAAAGGATATCATCAAAGAAATGTTTGTTCAGTGATGAAGAGAGCCATCTAGACCCAGGGAGAGGACTGTGGGAACTGAGTGTGGACCACAACATGGCATTTTCACTCTTTTTATTGGTTGCTTGCATTTTATTTTGCTTCTCTTTTTTTCTTGTGTGGCATGATAATTATATAAATATGTATACATATATTGGATTTAACATATATTTCTACCATGTTTAACATGTATTGGACTACTTGCCATCAAGGAGAGTGTGTGGGGGAAGGGGGGAAATTGGAACATAGGGTTTTGCAAGGGCTAATGTTGCAGAATTGTCCCTGCATATGTTTTGAAAAATAAAAAGATTTAATAAAAAAAAGAAAAGAAAAAAGAAATGTTTAATTCAAAAAGATTGGTAGTCTTGTAGTAGGAGTGAAGGATGACAGGTGAAATGATCCCATGTGTTTCATTAGGATCCTTGCAATACCAAGGGAATTTGAAGAAGGTCCCCAGCTTGTTAGGTAGCCTCCCTATGTGAATTTGGGGGAAGGCATGGAAAGGAGTCTCATAGAATGGTTAGGCATGGCATGCTCATAATAAATGCTTGTTCAATTGCATCATCAACCATGCTTTGTGTATAGACATCTAAGGACATGGGTTTTATTGAGGTCTCTTGGCTTTTGTCTCTTGATCATTTATGGGCATGTCTCCTATTTGCCCCCCTACATTGTAACTATTCTCTATGATAGCTAGTTTTGTGGATATACTGGCGAGAGGCTTCTTCTCCCCCCCTTTTTTTTTGTTGTTGTTTTAAACCCTTTCTGATTAGATTTGCAAGACTCTGGAAAAAGGCAACATTTGCCCAGCTTTTATTAGACATATATATATATGTATATATATATATATATTTATATACACATACACACAAATACACACATACACTCACACACACTCCATTTTTGGACAGAACATTTTAAATTATGGTCCATAAATGAAAAGCCCCTTCTCAGACACTATCTTCTTAACCAAATGTTTACTTCCTAGATCTGATTTTCTCTTTGGAAGGCTTTGACTTTTATCTGCAGGCTTCAGTAATGATTAAAACCACCAATCAAACAATAAAGAAACTACCTTCTCCTATGTCTCTAATTGTTTACTGGTTTCTTGCCCAGGAATCATTAGCAATCTTTTCTAGATTCCTTCTGGTAGCATCATTTATTCCCAGGTGAATATTCGGAAATGGGCAACAGTCATCTAATTTTATATGATTTGGATCCTAAAGACAATTTAATTATAATTATTGTCTATTAAATATATTATATAATTTATGATCATAATAATATATTATATAATTATAATAGAATTATATTAAATGTTTTATGTAATTTACCATCATAATTACTATATATTAAATATATATTATGTAATATAAAATTGTTATATATCATGTACAATTACAATTATATGTTAAACATATTATTAAGTATAATTTATAATTATTATATATAATTTCATTTTATTGACCAATATTGGGTCCAGAGAAGAGATGAGGAAAACATACCCCCCTTTTCCTTTCTTTGCAGAGGTAGGGGAGAATTATCAATCAACCAACAAGCACTTATGAACTGACCTACTATGGTTAGCCACTGTAATAGGTTCTCACTCTTCCCCATCTCCTTTGCTGATCTTCATCTGGATTAGGACCACCAACCATGGGCTCTGTCTTGGGCTCCTTTCTCATCTCATATTATGTTATCTCGCTTGGTGATATTTGATGGATTAAATTTTCAAGTCTATACAGTTCTCTCTCTCTTTCTCTCTCTCTATAATACATATATATATATGTATATACATACACACATATACATATTCATTTATTCTTTTATTTATGCATGTGTCTATTTATTTATATCTCCAGCCTTATCTCTCTTCTAAACTCCAGTCTCAAACTTAAATTACAACTGACTTTTGGACAATTTGGACATTCCTGTAGGCATCTCAAACTCATCATATCCCAAATGGAATCCATTATCTTTCCCCTAAAATATTTCTCTCTTCAAAACTTCCCTGTTACTGTAGAGGGCACCAACACCTTCCCTGTCACTCAAGCTTCAAATCTTGATTTCATCATGCTCTGCTCTTCACTCACGCTCACTCCCCATATCCAATCTTTCCAACATCTTTTATGTTTTCACAGCATTTCTTGTATGATTGCACGGCCCCCATCCTGGTGCAATCCCTCATCACTTCCCACCTGGACTATTGCAACAGCTTTCTAACTGCTCTACCTGCCTCAAGTTTCTCCACACTCCAGCTCATCCTCCACTCAGCTGTCAAAGTGATGGACCTAAAATAAAAGTCTGACCACATTGCTCCCCTGATCAATAAACTCTAATGGCTGGCAAACATCTTCATGATCGAAGACAAAGTCCTCTGTTTAAAGCTCTTCATAATCTGACCCCTCCTACACACCTTTCTAATCTTCTTATATCTTACCCTGTAA
>JAJPUD010008212.1:0-12749 GCA_023553655.1 Myrmecobius fasciatus
GGCTGCTGGTTCTGACCTCTGGGGCCAAGCTGAACTAGGCTAATCCTCATCCCCCATAAGAGCCTTCAAATCCAAGCCGTCAGCTTTCTTGCCCTCACTGGCCTTCTCTTCTATCGATCGATCTGTGACTGGTTGTTGTCCTTTGTCAAAGGGGACCAACATGGCCTCGCTATGTTAGAGCTGAGCTGCAGTGTGTCAGACCCATGAGAGCTTGGTCTGCCACAGGCTGGACACAGGGAGTCCCTACGAACATGGGGGGTGCTTCTTTAACTTTGTGCATCTCGAGCTTCTTCTGAGAGAATTCATTTCTGCTTCACTCACAGGGCACGATGCCTTCTCTGATGAGGGCACATCACGCTGGGCGATCTAGTGCCAGCGTCTCCCCCGCCATACAGGCAACTCTAAAGTCCTTGAGAGAGACCTTAAAAGTCTCCTTGTGTCGCCTTGTGAGCGCTTGCCCTGTGTAAGTTCTCCATAAAACAGTCTTTTGGGCAAGCGTACACTTGTTATTTGAACCACGTGGCCAGCCCCATGGAGCTGTGCTCTCTGCAAATGCTGGCAGTGTAGCTCCAGAAAGGCCTCGGCCCCTTCTCCTGCCCGGGATCTTCAGAATCTTCCTAAGACAATTCAAATGGAGCGAGCCAGTTTCCTGGCATGGCGCTGGCAGACTGTCCAAGTCTCATAGGCGTACAGCAGGGAGGTCACACCATGGCTCTGCAGACCTTCAGTCTGGCAGTCGGTCTAATGCCTCTGCTCTCCCTTCAGAGCTTCCCAAACAAACACTGAGTCAGATCTGACAATACGTGTGTCAATTACATTATCATTGTGGACTTTGAAGACTTGTGTGTGCATCTCACAACCTTCTCATCACTAACCCCGGTTCCTTTACCTAAATGCAATAAAACTTCCTGGAAGCAAACACTGTCATTTAAGAGACTGCGTGATTGGAAGGAGACGAGACAGACAGGATGTGAGAGTGACAGAGGCAATGTGTGGCGCAGAGTGCCGGACTGACCATAGACTTATCCTCTCCAAGCTGAATGTTCATATTCAACAAAAGTGGCGGCCCCGAGGCAAAAAGACTACTAGAAGAATAAATGTCAGTAGGTGACAGCTTCTCTAAAAGGGAACAGTTTGTTGCCAACTTGGAGACAATTTGAGCCAACACACAGTTGGCAACAGTGGAGCAGAAAAGGATCGGGCAGCTTTCAGTGACTTGATGTACAACCCTGCATTTACTCATTTGATTCAGAACACTCCTGTACATCACGATTGGTCTGATGAAAATGATGGGGAAATTCAGAAGCTGCTCGAAGAAAAGTGAGAACTCCACAAGGTGTGCCAGCAGGATAGTTCACCCGTATCTAAGATGGTAACCTTCAATTCCATCCAAAGTCAAGTACAATCAGGATGTAGAGAGCTGCAGGATTCTTGGCTCAGTAAGAAGGCAGAGGAAATTCAGTTTTATGCTGATAGTAACAACCCAAAGCGTTTTTATGATGCACTGAAAGCCATTTGTGGGCCAATTACTCAGTGCTGATAGTGCCACGCTGATTAGTGATAAGGACATGATCCTAAGAGATGGGCTGAACACTTCCATAGTGTTGTCAATCAGTCTAAAAACACTTATTGCTTATCAGAGAGCTGCACATTTCCATACTGCCCTCAATCCTTCTGTTGCTTATTAAATTAAATTAAATTAACACTTATTAAAGGCTTACTGTGTACCAGGTCTTGTGCTAAGTGTTGGGGACATTCCTTGCCCTCAGGAAGCTTATACTGTATTTGGGGGAGACTTCTCTAAGTGAGATCTTGAAGGGATTTTATCTACACTGTTCCTCTGGTTTACTAATCCACTGAAACCTAGAAGTTTTATTGGGGATGGAAGTTTGCTGAAGCGCCCTTCTCCCCTGGGGAGAACTGATGCTCCTCACCACACCTGTCTCCACCCAACGATGCCAGGTCAGGCTGTGCCTGTTTCTTGAGGTCTCCGCCTCTTGTCTCCCTCCTCTCCTTTAGGGGATAGAGAAAGCCCAAGGCCCTTGTTCCAAGCGGTTCCTGGGTCAGGAAAGAAGTAGATTAGCTCAGGCTGGTTTCAGTCTGGAGGAGTTCTCCACTTTTTCTGGGTCATGGAACACTTTGCCAGGCTAGTACAAATTAGCTTCAGATGCATAGTTTTTTAAAATTAATAATAGAAGGAAATATTAAATTTTAGTTAGAGATTAGAGAAAATAAAGCTGTGATGTTTTTCCCAATCCACACTCACAGATCTCCTACTATGGATGCTTGGATGGAGGAAGAGGGTCTGTGGACCCCAAGTTAAGAACCCCTGGTCTTCTGCAAAGCTCCAGGTTCCACATGACATCTTTAGGAAGATTAAAATACAGATTGTTAATAAAATTTATAAAATCTTTGAGCCTTCAGGTTATTCTTTGATTGACAGGCTGGAAATGAGGCATTTTAGCCAGTCAGATTTGTTGTATACAATTAACCACTGGCTTTTCCTTCATCCATGTTCTCTATGTCAAAGGTACTAATTGAGCCTAAAATAAAAAGGATCTTATCTTTATCTAGAAAAGTATCATCTAAAAAAAATCCAAACAAACCAGCAAGCAAAATGTATTTATTTATTTATTTTGCTGAAGCAGTTGGGCTTAAGTGACTTGCCCAGGGTCACACAGCTAGAACGTGTTAAGTGTCTGAGACCAGATTTGAACTCCTGATTTCAGTGCTGGTGCTGTATCCACTGCACTACCTAGCTGCCCTCCAGTAAGCAAATTAAAAAGATCAAATGCCTACTTAGTGGTTAACAATGTCCCTTAATTATATGGGACAAGAAAAATGAAAGAGGAGACATTGGGAGAGAGTAATTTCCGCATCATTTTATTGGTTTCTCCAAGTAGTTAGAGCTCTCTCACTGTCTGCTGGGTTCTTTTTAAAAATGTTTTCAAAATTTTGTTTATTTTTGAGAAGGTGGGATTTCTTTTATTATTATTATTAATTTCTTTATGAATCATGTTGGGAGAGAAGAATCAGAGGGAAAGGGAAAAAGGGAGAGGGAACAATAGAAAAAAGAAGTGAATATAGCATATATTGATTTACGTTCCATCTCCATAGTTCTTTTTCTGGCTGCAGATGGCCCCTCCTCCATTGCGGTAGCCTTGGACCATGAGACCACGGAGAGGAACCAGGCTTTTCATAGGTGACGGTCACACAGTCTTGCTGTTACTGTATACGATGTATTCCTGGTTCTGCTTGTTTCCCTCTCTCTGCTGGGTCCTTAGCCAGCTAAGTGGGGAGCTAAGGGAGCGAGTCAAGCTCCCACAGGTCAGGCTCTGCTTCCTGCAAAGCATCCTCCACCTCTTCTCTCTGCCCCCCTTGCAGACTCTCCCTTTCCTCTTCCAAGGAGATTTTTCAACCTGCTGCTGCAGGGCAAAAATGCCATCTCCAGTGCCCACGCTGCAAGTTTCACCTCCTTCTGGCCAGGAAAACCCATTTTTCCTGGTCTTCCATGACCCAGAGCTCCTCATGAGGTAGGGAGTCCAAGGCTTCTCTGAATGCCTGCTCCATTAGTGCCCCCGTCAGCAGAGGAACCGAGCTTGGGCTGGTACAGTGCTCCTGGCTGAAGCCGGGCTGAGCTGAGCGGGCTCTCACTGCTTCCCTTCCGAATGCTCGCGGCCCTTCTTTTCATAGAGTGGTACTGAGTTCTGCCAGCCACAGAGCAGCAGGTGCACACTCATACACACACTCACACACTCACAGACACATTCTCACACACACACTCACCGCTTTGCAAATTAAAGCTCTATATTCATAGTAACATTTTTCACTCTACCAGATGACATGGACCCTCTTGAATAAGAATTCTCTCTACACAAAGTAGTTGTGACATACAAATGACCTTCTAGCCTCTTCCTGAAGATTTCCAAGGAGGACAAATCTGCCGTCCCCTCTCCAGGCGGTCCTTTGGGACAAGTTTCATTGTTAAGAAATGTCCCCCATGGGGGCAGCTAGGTGGTGCAGTGGATAGAGCACCAGCCCTGAAGTCAGGAGGACCTGAGTTCAAATCTGGCCTCAGACACTTAACATTCCCTAGCTGTGTGACCCTGGGCAAGTCACTTAACTTCAATTGCCTCAGCAAAAAGCAAAAAAAATAAAAATGTCTCCCATGATCCAGCCTAAATCGACCACTTTTCAACTCCCTCTGGCAGAAGATGCAAGGGATGGAAAAGAAGAGATGGAAAATCCAATGACTAGTCAGCATTCATATATGTAACAGCCTCTCCCTGTAACCTTCTGCCTGAGCTGCCAACAGGTAGAAATGAGCCTGAACAGTTCTCTTCCTCCTGCTGCTGGCTACGTGATTCATCACCGTGCTGAGTCTCCCTTCCCGTGGCCCTTCCCCTCCCTCCACACCTCTCCCTGGCCCAATTGGATGAGGGCTGGCTAGAAGCAGTGGCATCTTAAGGCTGGTGAGGCTCCTAGAGGCAGCTGTCCAGGAGACAGTTTGTGTCAGGGTCTTGTCCCCCAGAGCTCTAGCTGTCTTTGTCTCCCCCTCTGTGATTCCGCTTCTCTAGCCCTGATTTTGTCAAAAATGAAAGGTCACGGGAGGTCTGCAAGGAGCTCTCTTGGATTTTTACTCCCCTTACCCTAGACTAGAATGAAAGCACAATGTCTGTAATGAGCCATTTTCCTAATGCAGCCAAAGTGGGGTGAGGAGCCTGGGAGAACCAGGGGGCCCGTTCTTGAGAATACAGGGTGTTGACTCCTTTTTGCCATGTGTCCACATAGGACATCGTGAAATAGAGCACATTTGGAGAAGAGAGGGGCTTCTCAGTGGGGTGGGGGTTCAAGAACTAATTCTGAGGGGACAAATTCATATTCACCACGCTCTCGACAGGTGGGTTGGTACAACTGCCCAGAGAGGGACAAAGCTGAGGGTGAGATCAACCACTCTGGGAGCTCCTCCAGAACTTTTTTTTTAATGGAAGTTCAATTGTTTCTTTTCTTTCATTTTTGAAAATCGGAGCCTTCTGTTTTTACATCACGTGCATTTCTAAATATATCTTTTTTATACATCAAAGCTTTGGTTCTAACAAACACTTTGAGAGAAGCAAAAGCAAACATTGGAGCAAACCAAACAGTGTATTCCTTGCAAAGGCAGTGCAAAGAATATTTCAGTCAGAGGCTTTTGCTTCTTCAGTGAAAAGAGGGAGATGTGTTTCCTCAGTTGTTCTCCACCCCTCAATACACTGGCTCTGGGCTAGCCCCACCAGGGGAAATAGGGGACCCTCCTAGGAACACAGCCAGCACGCTGAATGAGATCAGGTGAGTGGCTAGTAGCACCACCTGGTGGCTGGATGTCCCAGTGTACAGCTCTTGAGAAATTCAGAATCTCTGTGGTTCCCGTGGGTCTTTGAACCTCCAATATTGAATGTCTCCTCATGGACAGAAGGGAAGCAAGTCTGGGGCTTGAGAGAGCCTTGTCCAAGGTCACAAAATAGAGACGAGGGGCTACAAAACCTCCCTCCTAGGTAGGATCTGAACTCAGGTCTCCAGACCCCCGTGTAGATCAGAGTCCAACCTGGGCCTGAGGACTTTCCTTCCTATCTGCTTCACCCAGTATTCCTCAGCCCTGCAGGAAGCCCTCAAGGGCAACTTCTACCTCCCAAGGAAGGTTAGCCCCCTTGGGCTGCTAGCATGGTGAGGAAGCTTCTATTGCACAGCCAGCATCCCCCTCCCTGCCTCTCCCACCCAAAGGTGGGGCAAGCATGGACCTGTCCTAGCGTTCCTCCAATCCCTGGGTCAGGAGGCACAGTCTCCTTCTTCCCTAGTACTTGGGCAGGTAAGCCCTGCCCTGGGGACCTCCTGGTCCTACTCCTCCAGAGGATGGGCAAACCTGCTGCCCGCGGGGCTGCTGGCCCTGTCCTGGGGTGGAGCTGCTGAGACTCCACCAGAAACTTCTAGGGGGAGGCCCTGAGGCGGCCCCCATTTCCAAGGCCCAGCCCAGCTCCCCAAAAGTGAGTAATGGGTGAGCCCTGGCCACAAGAGGCTGGAAACCGGATTTCCCAGCTCTGGCTCAGCCCTGTTGGGTGTTCTTGGGAAAGTCCCTCCATCAAGGGCGGGCTCTGCTAGAGAGCCTGTTACCTGAGGAGCTGAGATGCTGCACTGTGAGTTACCTTTTCTGCTCTCAAATCGGAGCTAGTGTAGGGTAGGTCTCGTCCCGCCAGGGTTTTAATGTGCCGGCTTCAGTCCCATGGATAATTTGATCTCTGTCTCATAGCGTTCCCCCATGGGCCCAGTGATTCATTCCTGTAGTGGCCTGAGAGCCATGAGACCTGGATTCTAATCCTACCTTGGCACCTTATAAGCTGGGTACCTTTAAACCAATCTGCTCCCTTTCCCAGACTCAGTTTCCCCATTTGTCAAATAAGGGGGTGGGACTGTTTGGCCCTCAGTCTCTTCCAGCTCAGAGATTGCCTCAGGGAGCTTTCATTTCCTAGTGGGTAAAGAGAGCAAGCTTTCCCAGCCCAGCCTCTCCTCCAGGCTCAGCCTGAGGAACTCTGGGAAAGGGCTTTCTAGGCAGCCCTGGAAGTGGGAGCAATTATCCTCAAGTGAAAGGGCTCTGGGAGTCAGGAGTATCCTAGCCCTGGTGGAACTGAGATCCCACCTGAGCAGGTAGGTAGGCCTTCTGAACTGGCTGGCTCCAAACCAGGGCCCGGGGACCAGGACCCATCAGCCCTGAGCCTGGTCAGGAAAGGGGGCTGCCAAGGCCCCACCTGTGCACATCCCCCCTTCACAAAGAGGGAAAACACACACACACACACACACACACACACACACACACACACACACACACAAGCACACCTACCAGATCTAAAGTCAATAAAACCTGTGTTTTTCCTGGCAAAGCTCATAGGGAGTCATGGTCACCGGATATACAAACATGAGAGGAGAGGCAGGGTGGGGCCTTCCAGAGAACTGAAATCAGGGCCAGAGCAAGTGCAGGCCTGCTCAGGCAGGGAGCTGCCGCTATACTCCCACTCCCTCACGTCCATGCCGGGGACCCCAGGCCTTCCTGGTGAGCTAGGGGAAGGAGAAGGGTGAGGGGGCAGCCTCCTGCCTCCCCCAGATCCTCTGGAAGCTTGGAGGGTCTCTCAGCACTGCCAGGGGTGGGGGCCTCTCAGGGGAAGCAGCATGGCTAAGGCCATCCTGAGAGCTCCCAATGATTGGGCCAGTGCTCTGTTCAGAAAACCTTCAAAAACAGCAGGAAGAACCTCAGCTTTGAACCACGTGGATCAGCAGCTAAGAGACGTCAGAGGCTTCACCCACAGGTGAATGGGGATCTCCCTTACTGGGATAGGCAGAGGAGGTGAGCTTCTCATCCCTGGAGGTCTCCGAGCAAAAGCTCGGACCATTCGTCCAGTCCTTATTAGAGTGGGGATCAGATGCTCCTGCGGCCCCTTTTAGCTGTCAGTCAGTCTTTCTTTAAAGACAGCCTCCTGAGATGGTCCATTCCAATCTGGGACAGCGCACTCACTGTCCTTGGGAAAGGCTTCAGGGCATCCAACTGCTGTGACGCCTGCATTGTCAGCCATTCTCTTCCCTTGTCAGGACACCCACTCAGGGTCCTGGGTCTCCTCCCATCCCTCTCTCCTTGGCTGGCTTTCCTCCAGGTTCTGATTCCCAAACACGCAGTTCTGTCCTAGGCTCTCTCCCCTTTCCCCTCTGTTACTGCTTCACTTGGGTTTTCACCTGCCCTGGATTTAATGGCTGTCTCTAAGCTCCTGATTTTTGAATCCACTGGTCCTCTCTGCCGGCCCCCAAATAGACATCTCGGACTGCAAGTCCAGTAGATGCCTTATATTCAAAGCATCCAAAATGGATGTCAACTCCCCCATCAATTCTTTCTAACTTTTCTATCCCTGGCCAAGGTCCCGCCATCCTCCCAGTTACCCAGGTTCACAACCAAGGGTCATCCCTACTACTCATTCTCTCACTCTTATGTCTGATTGATTGTGGGGTCCTATTCATTTTACCTTCACAACTTTTTCCATATATTCCACCTTCACTCTTCGGACCGGCCCCACTCCAGTGCAGACCCTCTGCACCTTAGCCCTGAATTGTGAAGCAGTTGCTGAGGGGTGTCTGCCCCAAGTCTTCCCCAACTCCATCCTTCCTCCAATCTACAAACCAAAGGGATTTCTCTAGCACAAAAGTCTGGCGGTGTCAAAGGCAATCAGTTGTATCTCATTTAGGTCACATATCAACTCCTGGTTTGACATTCAGGTGCCTCTCCCTGACACCCACCTTTCCAGCTTTTCCCTATGCTCTCCTCCATCTCTTGACTCCAGGGCACTGGCTGTGCCCGTGCCTGCCATGATCCACCTCCTGGTTTCTTATAGGTCCCAGCTAGAACCTCACCTGTACAATGTTCTCCTGGTCCTGCTCACTTCATATACATCAGAACTCATTCAGCCATCCCCAATTGATGGGCTTCCACTCATTTTCCAGTTTCTTGCCCCTTCAAAAAGAGCTGAATGGGGGCAGCTCAAGTCCTGGCTTTGCTACTTCCTGCACAAAGATCTTAAGGCAATTCCTTCCTGTCTCTGAGCCTCATTTTTCCCATCTGTAAAATGGTGACCCTTGTCAATTGTTAAGTCAGTCAACAAGCATGTAATTAACATCTACTATAGGAACTGGCTGAATAAATTGTGGTATATGAAAATTATGATATATTATGGTTTTGTAAAAAAAAAAAATGACGAACGAACTGATGTTAGAAAGGCCTGGGAAGATTTGCATGAACTGATGCGGAATAAAACAAGAAGAACCCAGAATGTATCATACATAGAAATAGCAGGGTTGTGCGATGATCAACTGTGAAAGGCTTGGTTGATCATTGCACGATCCTATTTTTCCGTGTTCTTCTCAGAGATTCAGTGATCCAAGGTGATCCCAATAAAGTTTAGATAGAAAACATCATGTGCCTCCAGAGCAAGAACTCTGGAGACTAAATTAAACCAACACATGCTATGTTCACATTTCCCCTTTTTCTTTGTTGTTTTTTCCTCTTGTGGTTTTTCCCTTTTGTTCTGTTTTTTTTTCCTCCCAACATGATTCATAAAGAAATGTGGTTTTTTGGGTTTTGCTTTAGTGTAACTTATTCAGCCATTCCCCAACTAATGGGCAGCCACTCAGTTTCCAGTTTCTTACACTACAAAAAGAACCGCTACAATCATTTTTGCATCTGTGGATCCTTTTCCCTCCTTTTGATTTCCTTGGGATACAGAGCCAGTAGAGACACTGCTGAATCAAAGGGCATACACAGTTTAATAACCCTTTGGGCTATCAGAATGATTGGATCAGTTCACAACTCCACCAACAATGTATGAGTATCCCAGTTTTCTCACATCCCCTCCAACATTTGTCATTTTCTTTTCCTGTCATTTTAGCCAATCTGACAGGTGTGTAGTGGTACCTCAGAGTTGCCTTAATTTGCATTTTCTGATCAATAGAGATTTGGGGCACCTTTTCATAGGACTAGAAATGGCTTTAATTTCATCATCTGAAAATTGTCTGTTCGTATCCTTTGACCATTTATCGATTGGAGAGTGGCTTGAATTCTGATAAATTGGAGTCAATTCTCTATATTTTAAAATGATCGGCCTTCCTTCTTGAAGAGAACCAATGACATCCCAAGGAAACCCAGCAGAGGATTGGGGTGGGGCATGTATCTCTCCGTACAGATGATGATTGTTCTTCATCTGAGGGCCAGATGCTGGGCTAGACCCCCCCTTCACTTATTCACTCAGCAAGCCTTTCCCAAAGCCCTCTGAGGGAGATCCCAGAGAAGGCTTCCTGCCCAGAGGCAGCTCAACTCAAGAGTAACTAAAAGTCATGGGATTGCAGCAGGGACAAGCTGAGGGAGTCGGGCCAAAGATGAAACCAAGGTGGGGTGACTGAGGCTTTGTTCTGGGTATCAACATCCAACAGGATAGTTTTCCTTCCCATTAATGCTTTATCAGGCTGCCTTGTTTTTATGTCAACAGAGGCTGGCACAGAGCAGACCCTTGCTACTGAGCTCCACAGGGTTGGATACTTGGAGGTGCCAGGGACCTCACAGGCTTGCTAGTCCAGTCCCCCACTTCACAAAGGAGAAAACTGAGGAGATGGGGCTTCCTCAGGGTCTTCTGGCTCCTTTTCCAGCTTATGGCCTCTGTGATTGGCTGCTTCCCCAGCATCCTCCAAGGCTGGTCCTCTGCCCTTTTGGCTTCCCCTCCCCTCCGAGGCTCTCATCCGTGACCAGGAGAGGTCTGGGCGGCTCCATGAAGGGAGCCTCTCCCGTGACCCCGGGCCTGGGCCTTCCGCGCTGGCTGGACTCCTAGAGGTGAGTCCCAAGGACAGCCCGAGGTCAGCCAGCTGGGAAGAAGCAGGGCTGGGATCTGTCCAGCACCTTCAGCCTCCCTGCCTCCCTTCCCCAGAAGCCTGCTGCATCCCTGGCTGGAACTGCTCCCTCCCCAGCCCCAGCCCCATTCAGTCAGCCTTTTAAAAGACAGCTGGGGTGAGGTGGGGGAGGGGGTGAACAGAAAGGGGAACGGGGGGGGGCCTTCTGTGTGAGATCTGGATCTTAAGACTTCAAGGCCGGGCGGCAAGGGGGGGGGGCTGGCGTCACCGAGCCGTGGGTCTGTCGGGGAGCTGGGCCCACTCTGCTCCTCCTGGGGACCATGTGGGGAGAGCTGGGAATCTGGAGCCGGAAAGAGCAGAAACAGCTGTGGCCACGGGGCCCCCAGGAAGGAGGCAGCCCCCGGATGGAGCCTCCCCTCAGCCCCCCTCTGCGCCACACTTTGAATTCTGGGGCTTTCTGTGACTGTCAGAGCCTGCCCGTGATGGGGACACACCCCCGGACCCCAGCTGGGTTTGGAACTCGGCCCTTTCCCTGCTCACATGACCTTGGAAAAGCCCCTTTACCCTCTGTGTGCCTCAGTTTCCCAATGTGTGAGATGAGGGAGTGGTTCTGTGCCCCAGAAGAGGGCTGGCTGCCCTGCTTGCTCCTGTGGTTCCTTAGTGGCTCCAAGGGCTGACTTGGGGTCTCCAGGCACATCTGTGGGGGGACACCCCAGGGACCTTGTTCAGTTCTAGACCCCACCGCTTAGGGAGGACATTGGAAAGCTGGAGTGCCCCGGGGGCGTCCAGCCAAGATGGAGAAAGCCCTGGCGTCCGTGCTCAGGAAGATGGAGAAGACATGGTAGGGCACACGGGGCCTGGATTATGCTGTCTGAAGGGCAATCTGCCCTCTTGTGCCGGGCCCCAGAGGCCAGAACCAGGCACAGAGGGGGTGGGCACAAGGACATGGCCTGGTGCCCCATGTGGAAGGGCACTGGCTGGGACTGTGGGGACCTCCCTACCATGGGAGGTCTTTGAACAGAAGCCGGATGGCCAGGGCACCGGGGTGAGTCGGGACACTTGACCCCTGGGGTCCCCTCTGGCTCTGGGGGTCAGATTCTGCCACCTTGTCCCGCCGGGGTGCCACGATGGAAGCTGACCCCCGTCCGGCAGAAGAGAACAAGGAAACGGAGCCTCGGAGAGGCGGGCGGCCATAGGGAGCCACAGCGGGCTGGTGGTCGTCAGCAGTGGAAGCTGGAGGTCCTTGTTCCCCGTCGTGCCCCCTTTCCGCAAGAAAGGACACAGCACAAATAAGAACATTTGGGGGCATGTGGGAGCTCACCCACTGACTGGGCGTCGAGGAGGAGGGAGAAAGACAAGAAGAGCCGACATCTTGGATGGTGGCGCTGGAAAGGAGCCGAGTGCGAATCATCCCACAGAGGAGTACGTGGAGGCTTGCTCAGGACCCAGAGGGAAGAGTCCTTTGGTCCCTAGGTTGGGCAGGTCGGTCCCCTGGGTCCCTTTCAGCTCTGCTGTTCTGGGATGTGGGGGACATCAGGGAAGGGGAGCTCGGGGGTGAGCGCGTGTGCCCTCTGGGAAGCCCCCTGGCCCTCTGCCTTCTGTCCCTAGGGAAAATCCCCGCCACGTGCCTGTATCCAAGGGGCAGAGAGCGGCTCATGGCCTCTCCTGGGAGCAAGAACAGGAAGAAAGGTGGGCAAGAGTCACAGGGGCCCAGGAGGAGACCCCAGACTCAGTCCTTCTTGTTCCTTCCCCCCTAGCTCAGTCTACACGGCCGGGACCCTCAGGTGCCTTCTCTCGTCCTTCGCGTCCCCATGAAGGGGCTCCCCCAGGGGTCCACTCTGGCCTGGGACTCAAGCAGCCCTCCCACCTTTCTGATGCTCCGAGAGCTTGATGCGGGTCCTGGGCTAGCAATGGCGAGAGGTCCTTGTCCGTGATCTTTGTGAAGCGGATACAAAAGGGCTCAGAGGGAGGCCTGGGGACAGCCAGCTGGGAGGGAGAGGGGGGACAGCCGGGCCCCGAAACCCAGGGAAGCGGCCCCTCCAGCTCTCGGGAGGAGAGCCTGGCAGAGACCCCGCGCTGGCCTTTGGCTCCGAGTGGCGAGCACACGGCGTCCCTCCGGCTCTCCGGGACGCACTTTCCTGGCCGACGAGCCAAGCCGATCTCTGGGAGGGGCGTCCGGCTCGGACGGCTTCCTCATCTTAAGTTGGAGGAGGAAGGGGGAGGAGAGGAAGGGGGGAAGGGGGGAAAGGAGCAGAGGCTCGCAGCTAGTGGAATCGCTTAGAATCACCTCATTGTTGGAAAGAGCCCCCTCCATCCCAGCTGATCCCTGGGATCCTCAGAGT
>JAJPUD010008212.1:12759-29658 GCA_023553655.1 Myrmecobius fasciatus
TTAGAATCACCTCATTGGTCCATCCCAGCTGATCCCTGGGATCCCTTTTAAAAAAATATTGCCCAGTGGGAGTTGAGATGGCGGGGGGAGATTTTAAAAATACGTATTAGATGAAAATAAATGTTTTCTTCAGATAACTGAGAGCCAGCAAAGGGAAGCCCACCGCCAAATCCAAGTGGAAGAAAGCGCTTGGACGCAGAGAGGCCAGCCAAAGCCGGGGAGCGGGGCACCCCGAGGCCCAGGTCCTGAGCCCTGCCTCCAGCGCCGCCAGTACCAGGTCTCGGAGCAGCCTGAGCAGGAAGGAACTCCTTATCGTGTTGAAATGGGATTGGGGGAGACACCCCCCCGACCTGAGAGTCCCAGGTACTCAGGGGGCGAGCCTCTGGCTCCCAAGCTAGCCCCCCGTGCCTGGACAAGAAGGAGTTTGACAAATGGCTGCTGACTGATAAAGGCTGGATTGCCTGCTGCAGCCTCCCAGGAGGCTCCAGGGCTGGAGGCAGCCGCTGGGACTTTTCTATACCCAAGTTGCCCTGCGTCTCCACAACAGCCCCCCAGTCTCTTGTTCTGCCCCCCCGGGGGCCAGGCTGGCCAGTGACTGTGGCCACAAGGCAAAGGGGGCCAAGCCGGAGGATGTTTGACTTCCGGGGAGAGCAGTGAGCACCCTGACTCAGAGCGGAGTCAATAGAGAGCTTGTCTGGGAAGGGAGGCCGGGCAGGCTGACTTCAGGCTGCTGGGTGGGGCCCCTGGCAGGCTGGGCCCCTCTGTCTGTGGGGCTGATCCCAGGGGCTCCCCCTCCTGAAGGGGCGGCTCCGGAGGGCCAGGGCCATGCCCCCCCGGCTGAGCCCCTCCTGGGGTCCCCAGGTTGGGGAGAGACCGAAGGCGGCTTCGGGCCCAGATCTTCGGCCTCCTGCCTGCAGAACTGCGGGACGTGAGCCAGGGCCAGGACCTCGCCCCCAGAGGCCGGGGTCTCCCTGACTCCAAGGTGGGCCAGCTGCCCACGGGGAGGCTGGCTAGTGAACCATCAAGGATAACCCTGCCAGGGGAGGTCGGAGCCGGGACCCAGAGAGGGAGCGAGCCTTGGTGCAGCCCGGGACCCGGAGAGGGAGTGAGCCTTGGCGCAGCCCTGCCTTTCCCAGAGCCTCCTCATGGGCCCCAGGGACTTCCCCCAGCTGACTTCCCAGTGTGCTGGGTCCTGGGCCGCTGGGCGTAGAGCCACCTCTGCTGCTCACTTTCCACTTTGCACTCAGGTCCCTTCCCTGAATGCAGGTTGCGACTCTTCCCAGAAGCCAGTCGTGCCCTCGGAGGGTTCTCCCTGGCATCTAAGACTCCCTTGGCTGGGGAGTAGGGCAGCCACACGGAGAAGCAAGTGCTCAGGTCTGCCCGGATCAGGGCCACCCAATTGCTCACCTGCCTCCCCTGCTCCTCCGAGCCTCCACTTCCTGTGTGGCCCCTCTGTGCCAGCCATGGCCCTGGCTTCCTGGTTCAGTGTGGCACTGGGGGGTAATCAGTTATGCCAGTCACAGCCCATCTAGTGTCAGACTCCACTCACTCACCTGCAAAAGCCAAAAGGAAAATGGCAAGGGGCAGCTCGGTGGTGCAGTGGATAGAGCGCCAGCCCTCAGGTCAGCAGGACCTGAGTTCAAATCTAGTCTCAGACACTTAACACGTCCTAGCTGGGTGACCCTGGGCAAGTCACTTAACTCCAATTGCCTCAGGAAAAAAAAATTGGCAAAAAAGCCGCCAGACACAGGGAAAGCAGCTGCTGCTCCAGAGAACCCTGGCTTTGGGGCTGTCCCTTCTGGGTGTTGCCTCACCTACGGGATTCTGTCTGATCTTTAGGCTGTTCCGTCACAGCTGAGCCTTTGTCACCCCGTTGGGGTTTTCCTGGCAGAGTGGTCTGCCATTTCCTTCTCCAAGTCATTTTACAGACAAGGAAACTGAGGCAGAGTGATGTACCTGGTTCAGGGTCACAGCAGCTGCTAACTGCCTGAGGCAGGACAGATGATTCTTTCTGATTCCACACTGGAACTTTCTCTTTGCTTCTCCACTTAGCTACCCATTTAGAGTCCACCTCCTTCAGGAAGTCCTCCTTGACCTCCCTTTCCCCAGATGTCTCACACAGGGCCACGATAGAGCCTCTCTGGTGTGTTTATCGTGGAACATAGTGTATTATGATTATAACGGAAGGGAACGAAGGGATGGATCCCAACATCTCCATGCGGGTAGATCAAGGAGCTGGACAAAGGAGGGGGGGTTTTTTGGGGGAGGTGGAGTCAATTGAGGTTAAGTGACTTGCGCAGGGTCCCACAGGTAAGAAAAGGGAAGCTGGTGAAAAACACAGATGAGAGATAAGAAATGGAGCTGCCAAAGGCTGGGAGACCAGAGGGAAGCCTCGCGCTTATGCATCATGAGTGTTCTCCTCAGGGAGCCAGTTGGGAGGTGCTGGCCACAATGGGAGCTAAGGCTCACCACAAAAGGGTTTTTATTTGATTTTTACAGACAGGAAAAACTGGCTGCCGATGTGGGAGTCATTTCCCAATCGGTCGCCTATGCCCAATCGTACCGTTGACTTGTTAGAGCAAAGCTCAAAATCAATACCAAGGCAGGAGAAAATCAGAAAGGAGAGGAGCCATCCAGTAAAAACAGCTCCAACCTGACCTGTTTGATAATCTCAAAAAAGGGGAAATAGATAAAAGCACAGATAATGACATAGAGCGTTTCCATTTCCCAAGGGAAGTTAGTATAAATCCCCCAACAAAGAGACAAAAAGCACCCGGAGAGCGCACCAGTCAGCTGGCGCTTGATCTCTTTGCCCGGGGGGGGGGGCGGAGAGATACATCAGCCAAAGGCAACAGTGACTTATAGTATAAGCTTGTTCATAAAATCTTTCGGAGGAGGTGGATGGAAAATGATGAGCAGTATTACCTCATGAAACAACGAGAACCAGTGGAAGGAGAAACAATTTTTCAGAGACGCCTGATGGAGTTGGCGTCTCAGAACATGGACGGATGAAGCTGGGGGTAACCCCCAGCAGACGTGACATGGGAAAGACCCGGCAATATTTCTATAATCAATTCTTTTTTCCATCAATGACTGTGGAGTCATCACCCCTTGGATTTATTAGCACCACCTCAGAGGGAATGCCCCAAGAAGTGGGAATGCAGCACCTACTAGGTGGTTCAGTGGGCAGCGCACTGGACCCAGAGTCAGGGAGGTCTGAATTCAAAGTCAGGGTCAGATGGAGACAAGTTTCTTCTGGGGGGGGGGAGGTCCTGGACTCCTCCCCTTGGAGGTCTTTGAGCAGAGGACTGATGACTGATGGGGGGCACTCGTTGGCCTTGTTACAGAAGGGTTTTCTGCCCTGAGATGTGCTGAGCTGGGTGATCTCGCCCCTTTTCTCCCCACTGGATTAGTTTCTTTGGTGTCCCAGGAAGAGAAGGGTCCTTCCCCTTGGTCTTACGTAACTCAGAGCCAGGCTTGATGATCCTGATGTTGGGAGGGTAAGGGCTGGGGAAGACTGGATGGAAGAGGGGAGTGAGGACTTTTCCTAGCAGCCTTGGCATCCTCTCAGGGGTCCAGGCTTGTGCTCTGGAAGGGAGTGGGGGCCTAGGAGGCTGGGGGCCGTGGGCATGGGCACAGGCTCGTGCTCTGGCTGAGGAAGCTCCGAGTCAGGAGCCGGAGACCTGAGTTTTGAGGGTCCTGAGGGGCTCTGAGCTGGGCTCTTCAGTCTCAAACACGCTCATGGTCTGCAGTGGCCAACAGCGTCCCACAGTCTGGTCCATGGGGTCCCAGGGTAGGCAACATGAGCCATCTTCCACAGGCTTGGCTGCTCTGCAGGCCTTCCCTATGGGCCCTGCCCAGGTCCAGACCTTTCTTCTCAGTCAGCCAACTCTGGACTCTGGCCTTGGAGGCCCTCCCTCATCTCTCCCTGCCTCTATCCCCCTTTCTTCTTCTCATCTGAACCAGCTGATCGTCTGGGCCTCCTCAGAAGACTGGCATCTGCAGGAGACGGGAGAGGATGCCCTAAGTCTAGTGGGCAGAAGTGGCTGGAAGCCGGGCCTGGAGACTTTTGCCCATCAGGGTCCGGAGCCGATCTGTGGGGGCTGAGAGTTCAGGGGGAGCTCTCCATTTCTCCCCCTTCCTCCAGGCTGCCTTTCCTCACAAAGCTGATGTCGCCAGGTCTCCTTTGCCCCACTAGGTGCTACGGGGGTTCCCGTTCCTAGGGCTCACCCTCAGGGCCTTCCTTCCCCTTGGAATGACCCCTCCAATCTCTTGTGGCTGGCCTTCAGGGACCACTAACTCCCAGGAGTTTGTCCCCAGCCCAAAGGGATCATTGCCTCTAATTCTCCCAGGTCCTGGTTTGTCCCTCCCTTGGGCCCTGAGAGCCCCCCAGCCTGGCCCAGGGCCTGGCCCCTGCGGGCACCCAGTCCTTGTCGGTTCCCTGCTCCTCCTTGGGAGGATGTTTGCCCACATCTGAAGCCAGCTCCTTCCACAGCAGCACCGGGCTGCCCTTCACTGAAGCGGAGACCGCCCAGGGGCAGCTTCACTAGCTGGAAGGAAAGCTGGTACCCCCTGGGTTCGAGGGCTGCCCAGGGAGGCAGAGGGACCGTGATCCTGGGCAGACGGGAGCCAGACATCATGGCCTCCGAGGTTCACTCCAGCTGAGAGCCTCAGTGATTTGGGGGAGCCGAATTGGACTGAGCAGAGCCGAGCCAGGACGGGAACAGAATCCAAGCGGGCCTTGCCAGCTGGCCAGGCCCCTCTCCTCCGGCCTCCTCCCCCACCCACCTGGCCCCCACCCAGTGACAAAGTGTTTGAGATGGAAGTCAAAGATTAACCTGGTCCTGGGCTGGTCCAAGCTGCCCTCACAGAACAAAGCAGTCAAGTCACAGCAGGGACCGATGCCTCATGGGTGCCTCACCCCCCAAGTAACCTCAGGACAGCCTGGAAACTGCCCCTGGCCAGGCCGTGCCCAGCTCTGTGCCAGCCCAGAGGCCAGGCCCAACCTGCCTTTCCTGTTCTTCGTGGGAAAGGAGGCACGGGGCCGGGCAAGAGGCAGGCCCGGCCCCTGCCCCAACCCTCTCTCCTTGTACTTTCTCCTAACAGGAAGAAATGACCTTTTCTATTATCCGCCTTGCTGTGTCCACGGGGGAGAGCTGCCCCCAGTGGAGAGGGCGGGAGCCCGGGACCGCACACGATGCAAGTTCAGGGCCATGTGTGGGTGAGAGGCAGGTGGGCAGAGGACAAAGGGGGACAGGGCCAGCCCAGAGGCCTGTGTGCAAGTGCCCTGTGCAGCCCTCTGTGAATGGGACAGGGATGACCCGCTGGGGCTGCTGGGAGGAGCCTTTGGTGGGCCTTGACCAGCCAGAGAACGTTATTGTTGTTGCGGTCCTATTCCTGTGGAATAAGGTCGAGGGAATCTGAGGACACTGGGCAAGATGCAGTGGGCAGAGCGCTGAGCCCCGGAGTCAGGAGGACAAATCCAGACTTGCTCACTTAGGTGGGCAAGCACTTTGCTTCTGCCTGCCTCAGTTACCCTAGCTGTAAAATAGGGATAATAACGTTATCTACCTTGTGTGAAGATCAAATGAGCTCATATTCCCAAAGTGCTTTGTAAACCTTAGAGAGCCACATCACCACCATTATCACCATTCCTTGGGAAAGCACCAGTGCCAGGGGTGGACCCCATTAATTTCCAGTTGCTCCAGATTGCACATCTGCACTTTCCTTGGCCTGGGTCTCCATTTTGCATGTCACTGTTGCTTTAACTCTGAAGTTTGGTTCTTCTCCTGCTCAAGAATATACAATATGGGGCAGCTGGGTAGTGCAGTGGATAGAGCCCCAGCCCTGAAGTCAGGAGGACCTGAGTTCAAATCTGGCCTCAGACATTTAACACTGCCTAGCTGTGTGACCTTGGGCAAGTCACTTAACCCCAATTACCTCGGGGGAGGGGGGGGAATACAATGGTTTCCTATTGCATTAAATTCAGTCTTCTCTTTGCAACATTCGAAGCCTGACAGAGATGGACCCCCTGTCACCTCATCTCCCACTTTCCCCCAAATCCCATCATTCACACTGCATCTCTTCTGTTATTTTGCCTGCCCCATGTCTGGGAGCAAATCCTAGTCTTTTATGGGCTGATCCAATGCAGAGAAGAGAGATTCTTCATCCCTCGGGGTGCCAGAAAAGCCAGAGGTGGCTAAACCTGGCCCTGACTGCTGGAGGTGGCTAAACCTGGCCCTGCCGGAGCCGGCCGGGAGCCAATGCCATTACATAAATCAAAATTCCCTTTGAACTTCCAGTTTGGTAAAGTCAAAAACAGAAATGAGGTTTATATGGCAAGTCTCATCTCTTCCAAGCCACCGAGTGATTTGCTGAAGGTCACTGATCCCCCACTTTGGGTTCCATCTCAAGCAGAAGCTAGGGACTTAAGAAGGTGCTACTCATTCTAGGGCGGTGGTTGTTGTTTTAATTGTTGAAGAAGCAAAATTAGGCTGGGTGAAACTAAGGGAAACATTGAAATATGAAAACCAACGTGTGTGAAAAACTTCCAGCAATGAGTCCTTCCAGCATGCTGTGTTTCCTCTTAGCTCATGGGAAGTATTTAATCAGATCCAGTGTCAAGCATGTGGTAAGGGACAGTTTTTTTTTTTTTTTAAGTATGGGTTGGACTAGATTGCTACTGAGATTCATCCAGAGGTCCCCAGCTGAGGTGGGGCTTATCACCGTGGAAAAGATAATTATCTTGACAATTTATTGGCTTGGGAGCGGTTCTTGGCTTTTTCTGGGTTTTTTTTTTTTTTTTTTTTTTTTGTTGTTGTTGTTGCTGTACTTGCTTATAATCTTATTATAATCTTGCTTATAATCTTTTTTTTTAATGTGGAGCCCCAGAGAAAATCAAATGCTGATATTTCCAGGATAAAGCCAACATGCAACCCCCCCCCCCCCCAAAAAAAAAAAAAATCTGTGAAAATCTCTCAGGACTGAATCTGATCTTTTGTAAAGCCGAGCTCTAGGTTCTGAATCATGGATTACATTTTTTTTTATTAAAGCTTTTTATTTGTATAACATATGTATGGGTAGTTCCCCAGCATTGATCTTTACAAAGCTTTCCATTACAAATTTTACCCCCAGTCCCCTCCCCTCCCCTAGATGGCAGGAAGTCCACTACATGTTAATAATGTTGAAATGCTTGAGAAGTTATACAAGAAAAATCCTATCTACAAGAAAAAAAAAGAATCAGAGAAAGGCAACACAATGCAAGCAAATGTCAATAGAGATCATGAAAATGTTACGTTGTGGTCCATATTTCATTTCCCTCTCTGTGGGTGTATATGGTTTTCTTCAGTGAACAATTGGAACTGGTTTGAGACAATTCTTTGTTGCAGAGAGCTATGTCCATCAGAATTGATCATCATGGAATACTGTTATTGCTGTGTATGATGATCTCCTGGTTCTGCTCATTTCACTCAGCATTAGTTCATGCAAGTCCCTCCAGGCCTCTCTGAAATCGTCCTGCTGGTCGTTTCTTACAGAGCAATAATATTCCATAACATTCATAGACCATCATTTATTCAGCCACTCTCCAATCGATGGCATCCCTTCAGTTTCCAGTTTCTAGCCACTACAAAAAGGGCTGCCACAAACATTCTTGCACAGGTGGGTCCCTTTCCCTCCTCTAAGATCTCTTTGGGATATAGGCCCAGTAGAAACACTGCTGGGTCAAAGGGGATGCACAGTTTGACAATTTTTTGAGCATAGCCCCAAATTGCTCTCCAGAATGGTTGGATCCATTCACAGTGCCACCAACAATGTATTAGTGTCCCAGTTTTCCCACATCCCCTCCAACATTCATCGTTATCTTTTCCTGTCATTTTAGCCAACCTGACAGGTGTGTAGTGGTACCTCAGAGTTGTCTTAATTTGCATTTCTCTGATCAATAGTGATTTGGAGCAACTTTTCATATGACTAGAGATGGTTTTAATTTCATCATCTGAAAATTGTCTGTTCATATCCTTTATTTTATTTTATTTTCAGTTTCAAAATCTTTCCCTCCTCCCCCCACAAGATAAAGAAAATCTGTTACAGATATTTATAGTCCCACAAAAAAAACCCCTCATTTTAGCCAAGTGAAAATAGAAGGAAGGAAGGAACAAAGGGAGGGAGGCAGTGAGGAAGGGAGGAAGGAAGGGAGAGAGAGAAGAAGGAAAGAAGGAAGGGAGGGAAGGAGGGAGGGAGGGAGGAAGGGAAGGAAAGAAGGAAAGGAAGGAATGAATGAAGGAGGGAAGGAAAGAAGGAAGGGTGGAGAGAGGGAGGGAGGAAAGGAAGGAGGGAAGAAAGGCAGGAAGGAGGAAGGGAAGGAGGGAGGGAGAGAGGAAGAAAAAAAGGAAGGAGGGAGGAAGAGAGAGAAGGAAGGAGGGAGAGAGGAAGGAAGGGAGCAAAAGAAAAGAAGGAAGGCAGGAAGGCAGGAAGATGTTTTAATCTTCACTTTTAGAATTCATCAATTCTCTCTCTTTGAGTCCTCATGAGTCCTTTGGAGTTGTGGTGAGGCATTGGGTCAGAACTGCTTAGTCTTTTCCAGGTGATTATTATTATTGCTGTTGCTGTATCCATTGTTCACCCGGTTCTCTTCACTTCACTTTATATCAGTTCATACAAGTCTCTGCAGGTTTTTCTAAAACTATCCCCTTCATCATTTCGTATAATACAATAATATTCCAGATCATAACTTGGGCAAGCCATTCCCCAAATGATGGGCATCCCCTCGGTTTTCAATTTTTTGCTATCACAAAAAAGAGCTGCTATCAATATTACTGTATTCCTGGTTCCTTTTTTCTTTGATTTCTCTTTCTTTGATCCTTCAGTATATAAATGTAGTAGTTGTATTGCTGGGTCAAAGGGTAGGCACAAAGGGTATAAAAAAAAGTTTTATAGCTCTTTGGGCATAGATCCAAATTACTTTTCAGAACTTGAAAAGTAGTTCCCACGTTCTCCAGCATTTGTCATTTTTCTTTCTTTCTTTCTTTTTTTAAACATTTTAGCCAAGTTTTAATTAGCATTTCTCTAATTATTAGTTATTTAATTTTTTTTCCATATGGGTATTGATAGCTTGGATTTCTTACTCTCAAAACTGCCTGTCCATTCTAAGAGTTGAGAACTAGCTCTTTTTCTTGTAAAATCTGACTCTGTTCCCCTTTTATGTTAGAAATGAGAGCTTTATCAGAGAAATTTGCCACTGGTATTTTCTCCAATCGTTTGCTTTTTTTCTAATTTTAGCTGCATTGGTTTTATTTATGCAAAACCTTTTTAATTGTGCATAACCTGTATTATGTTTTATACTTCCCATGAACCTCCCTGTCTCTTATTTATAGATCCGAGAGGTCATTTCTTCCACGTCCTACTAATTTGTTTCTGTCACCTTTTATATCTAAATCACATACAAACTTTGAGTTTCCGAATATTTTATGACCCCATTTGGGATTTTCTTAACAAGAATATTGGAATGTTTTGTCATTTTCTTTTCCAGCTCATTTTATAGATGGGGAAACTAAAGCAAATAGGGTTAAGTGACTTGCCCAGGGTCACACAGTTAATAAGTATCTGAGACTGGATTTGAACTCAGGTTCTTCTGCCTCCAGTGATCTATCCACTGTGCCACCTTAACTACCTACATGATAGGAAATGGGATTTGTACAAAAATTGAGTTTTTCCTATATCCTTTCAAGGCTAGCTCCTTCCTTCCTTCCTCCTTTCAATCCAAGACGACAGCTCTCAGGGGAGTTGGACAGTATTTCTATCTATAGATTTCTGTGTCTCCATATTTCTTTCTGTCTCCTCTGTTTCTTTGTAACTTCTCTCTGTGTGTCTCTGTGTCTGTCTGTCTCTGTCTCTCTCATTTGTAGTTGACTGCTCTCTGATATATTTGCGGCACGGATGGATATCTGATCTGGGATCTGACCCATCTCATCTCAAAAAGAGATTCGTATCTTTTCAGAGAGCTGGAGGGCCATACCAGTACCACTGGCTGCCTGGCAAAGGAGGAACAAGGTCAGTGTGTGAGTGAGAGTGAGAAGGGAGGACAAGGGTGAGATGAGGGCTGGAAGATGAGGTCAGGGTGGAGAAAGAAGAGAAGGAGGGATGTCCTCCATGATCTTTCTGAGCCTTGCTGGATGGGAGCAACTTCTCACTGGACTCAACTTTTCCCCACGAAGGTCTATTTGTCTTTTCTTTTTTTTTTTTCTTTTTGCTGAGGCAATTGGGGTTAAGTGACTTGCCCAGGGTCACAAAGCCAGGAAGTGTCTGAGACCAGATTTGAACTCAGGTCTTCCTGACTTCAGGGCTGGTGCTCTAACCACTGTGCCACCTAGCTGCCCCAGGTCTATTTGTCTTAAGGGCCAATCTTTCCTTGATCTGAGACTTTCTTCAGATTAGAAATGATGTGGGATCCTTAAAGCGCAGCTCAAATATCCACTTGCTCCAAAAAGGAGATTTATTATAATAGAGTTGAGAGCCACTGAGCCTCCCTCCCTCATTTTACAGAAGGGGAAACTAAGACCTAGAGAGGGGAGGGAATTTGCCTCCAGTCAGTCATATAGGCAGAATTTGAATCCAGATTCTCTAAGTCTAGCTCTTTACAGTAGCCTCTTGTTCCTTGATCTGTCTCAGTGTCATTTAGAGCAGAGGTTCACTTTTGTATTTTTTTTTAAATTTTTAATAGTATTTTATTTTTTAAAATATATGTAAAAATAGTTTCAAATTGGTGCGAGGGAATGGGGACTGGGGTGGGGGCAGGTGAACTCCAGAATTCCCAGAGCCTAACTTGACCCCGGCTCACTTGCCGGTGTAGACTTCAGGCATAAATAGGAAAAGAGACCAGGGCCCCTGGGTACTTGCCACCTTCCTGGGGCACAGGGCTTCAGGTTCGGCTGAAAAATAGGACTTCTGTGAGCCTCGTGGAGAAACCACAGTGGGCATTTCCCCCAAGCAGCAGCCCAGGGCTCTCCGGGGCTGGTCCTGTGCAGGGGTCCCTGAGGTGGGCCAGGAACAGTCAGAGCTGGGACCCAGGAGCCCCTGGGGTGGGCCAGGAGTGGGCAGTGCTGGGACCCAGGAGCCCCTGGGGTGGGCCAGGAGTGGGCAGTGCTGGGACCCAGGGGCCCCTGGAGTGGGCCAGGAGTGGGCAGTGCCGGGACCCAGGGGCCCCTGGGGTGGGCCAGGAGTGGGCACAGCTGGGACCCAGGGGCCTCTGGGGTGGGCCAGGAGAGGGCAGAGCCGGGACCCAGCTTCCCGTCCTGAGGAAGTTCTCAGCCCCTCCCCCCTTGTGTCCTCCCTCCGGTTGGGGGGGCGGGGGGGGGGGAGCAGGGGCCCCGGGCAGCAGTAACTACTTCCAGCCCACTCACTTTTCAACTGTGGGCTGAAGGAATTTTAACAGGTAACATCTGGCCCCGCGCAAGCCCCGGAAGAGCCGCTGTCTCTGGCTTTGATTTCTCCACAGCCTGGAGGCCCCCCCACTTTCATTTGGGGTGACCTTTGGCACCCGAGTCTCCAGGGACTTCCTTACCCCTCAGATCACCTCCCTTCGGCCCCTGGAGCCAGACACTCCCATAGTTCTCTGGGACCTGGAGGAAGGGCCAGCTCTAGAGACCCGGGGACCCTGGGGGCCCCCACCAGCTTTGGGGCTCAGTCTGAGGAAAGCCAGAGAGTCCCAAGGACGGCGCAAGCTGCCTGCTCTTGTCTGGTCTTTGGCCCTGTGTTGCTCAAACTGTGGGAGACTCCCTGGGAAGGTGGGGGTCGCAAGCAGCTCAAGGGAAGGGCTCTCATCAGTGCAGGATGGGGATTCCTGGCTAGGTGGTGCCTCCAAAGGGCATTTGTTCTGGCTTGAGGGGCCCTTGGAGGGTGGTCAGAAAGGGGAGCAGGCACAGAGGGAACCACCGAGCTGGAACTGGGAGTCCCAAAACCTGGGGCAAATCCAGTTAGGAGGGAAAGTGCTGCTGGGGGAGCCACACCATGTGCACCCACACCGGGAGGGGGCTGGCCCTAAGGGATGGCGGCTGGGCTGAAAGGAGGCTCAGGCCCAGTGAAGGCCCAGAGTGGAGGTGGGAAGGAAATACGCCCACCCTCAGATGCGGGCGCCCTGGGGCAAAGGCCTGATTGACCTGCACTAGTTATGGCTCTGGGACAGGTGCCGCTTTTCAGGACCCCCAGAGCCCACCTGGGAGGGGGTCTCTGGGGAGCACGGGAGGCCCCGGGAATCATTGCCTGGGAGCCCGCCCCGGGAGAAGCAGCTGAAGGAAGAGGCCACATTTAGCCCAGAGAAGAGAAGACTCTGGGAGGATTTGAGGGCTGGACATCGGGGTCTGAAGGGAGTCACGGGAGAGATTCGATTGCATCTGCTGGGGCCCAGAGGACAGAGCTGAGAGCAATGGGGAGGGGAGAGGAGGGAGGCAAAGGAAGGAGGGGGAGGGAAGGGGGGAGAGACAGAGACAGAAAAAAGAGACAGAGAGACAGAGAGAGACATACACACAGAGAGAGAGAGAGAGAGACAGAAAGAGACACACACACAGAGACAGAGACATATAGAGACAGAGACACACAGAGAAACAGAGACAAGAGAGAGACAGAGACAGAGACAGAGAGACACAGACAGAGACACAGACAGACAATAGCACAGAGACAATCTAGACTAGGTAAGGAGGAAAGCTTGCTACAAACTGGAAGCATCCTGGGATTGAAGGGTCGCCCTACTTACAGGCTTGTGTACCTCTGATCCCCGCGAGGTGTTTAATATGAGTGTGAAACGGAGCCAGTTTGCAACTACAGAGGCCGGCCCCAGGTAGCACGGGGTACAAGCCTCCCAGCCAAGTCCCTGGGAAAGAAGAGCTTGGAAGAGAAGGGAAGGCGAGGGAGAAGGGAGCAGCCTCCATTTCCATCCCCTTCCACCCTCCTCCCCACCACTTGCTCTGAGATCTGGTGACAAGGGTCTCCGGTCTGTTCCTGGCCCTCCATCTGCCCACTCTGGGCACTTCCCCCAGCTCCAGTTCCATGCCCGCTGCCTCCCACCCTCTCCCTCCTCACTTCCAGCCTCCCTCAGGGTCAGCCCGGAGCCCCCCCCCCCATGGTTCCATTTATGGGTCTTTTTCTTAGTGACCCCCCCCATTAGGCAGGGAGCTAATTGGACTAGGGGCTGGCTTTTGCCTTTGCTTGGATTCCCCCGCTCTTCCCCCGCTCAGCCCCCCTGGCACTTTGTTGGTGCTTAATAAGTATTTCCTTGCCTATCCCTGGTTCCCCACTTCTAGGTTCCCCCTGACCCATCTGTGTACAGGAGCCTGTAGGTTTTGCGCCAAGAAGGAGCCTGTGGCCCTCTTGTTTTGGAGAAGAGAGCCCTGAGGCCCAGAGAGTGACTTGTCCAAAGTCACAAAGGTAGTAAGTGGTTGAGCCGGATCGGAACCCAGACCCTCTGCCCTCAGTCTTCCTTGTGGTTGTTCCCCCTTCTCCCACCCCCACCACCCCCACCACAAACTCAGGAAGTCAGGAGGGTTCTCACTTTTGTCATTATACAGTGGGTGCTTAATAAATGCTCGTTGAATCAGTCTGTTTGGGAGCTGGTCCATCTCATGGGGGCCCAGGAGAAGACCCCGCCAGCCTGGTGCGTTCAGCCCTTCCCCCACAGCTCAGGCACTGGGGTAGCCCAGCAGCTCATGGGATTTTCTCTGTCCTCTCCCGCTGACACTATTACCCCCATTTTCTTGATAAGCAAACGGAGGCCGGGGTGAGATAAGACGACTAGTTCAAAGTTCCTGAGCAAATTGGCAGCCAAGGGGAGCCAGAACTTCCTAGGCTGGGCCAAGGAGGGCAAAGGGGAATGAGTGCTTGGCTGGAGGCAATCCGTGGGCAGGCAGGTGAAGAAACACCTGAATCCAGGGGAGCCATCTGCCCAAAGGCCCAGGCAATGAGGCTGGGCCCCGGTGACGAGGGTCCAAGGGCAGGGGAATGGCCACTTTGGGGATTTCTGCTTCAAAGCCCCCCCCCTGCCACCCCCAGTCATGTATCACCTATGGAAGGCCTACCAAGCCCTGCACTTAGGGACAAAAATCAGACAGTCCCGGCTCACCGGGAGCTCCCAGGGCTAACAGGAAGCGAACCAAGAAAGAACAGACCCTTGGCTGGGCCCATTTCCCAAGCCCCCTCCCAAACCGGCCTCCTGAGGCTCCTCCTGGCGTGGATTCATGGTGTAGAAGCCTCCACGTGGCCACATTGTCTCTCTCCCTGAGCTCCCTGAGGGGAGGGGCCCTTCCCCTTTGTCTTTGGACCCCAGCCCTGACCCTGAATCTGGCCCATACAGGACATCGAATCAAAGAAACATTCACCAATGGATTGATGGGAGTGAGCCAAAGGAAGTCAAGGTTTGGGCAGGTGGCCATGAGGAGGAGCCGGGAGCGGGCTGGGGCCCACCAAGGCAGGAGGGAGACGAAGCATGAAGTCTGGGAACGGCCGGTGGCCAGCGTGGCTCGGAGGCGGCGGGTACCACTGGCTCAGGGGGAAGGAAGGGGCCAGACGGGCACGGACGCTTGGCTGCCGCCAGCCTCCACATCTCAGAAGCTCTGCTGCCAGGGGCCCCTTGAACTGTTGGGAGAAGGGCAAGAGGAAGAGCTCTTGTGCTTCTTCCACGTCTCGGCTCCCTGAAAAGTGCAGCTCGTCCCCAAAGCCTGGGGGAGCGAAGGGGAGGATCCTGCGGAGAAGGGGCTCGTGTTATCTCCATTCAACAGATGAAAACACTGAGGCACAAGGTGAGGTTAGGAACTTCTCCAGATCTTACTCTTCTCGTGCATCCGAAGCCGGCTCCAGACCCAAGTCTCCTTGACTCTGGGTGACCCCGAATCATCTTCTGATCCTCAGACAGCAGCCCTGGCTCCCCACGGCCACCTCTAGCCTTCCCCCTTCGAGGTCCCACGAGCCACATCTTCTGCCCAATCAGAATCCTGGGAGCTGCGGCCTCCAGGCCTCCAGAAAGCTCTTCTTCCTTCTTCCTCAGAGGCCAATAACTGACTGGCCCTTTTCCTCTCTTCCCCAACACCCGTCCTCATACTAGAGGAATTCACTATCCACATTGAACCCTCCCCAAACCCCCCCAAAACCCCCTCAAAAAAACACCTGAGCCTGCAAGTGTTTCCACTGGCTCACCTCCCAGGACCCCTTCCTCTGCCCATGGGTCATACGGCTGGGAGGAGAGCCTCAGGAGAAAGGCTCCAAGGTGGCCCAAGGGGAACCGAGCCTCAGGGAGTCTCTGCTGGGCTAGGAGCCCAATGGGAGGGATGGCGGGAGAGGCGGCCCCCTCTCAGCCCCCAGCGGTCCCTGCTGCACTCTTGCTTCTGGCCCTGGAGCCTGCTCTGAGCATCCCTCCCTCAGCTGCAGGGATGCAGGAGGGAGCAGTGCAAAGATTGCCACCAAGCTGCCCTGCCCTGCCCTGCTATCAGATTCGGCAAAGGGACAAAGGGGGAAACATGTGGAGAAAGCAGCCCCGGGGGGGGGCCCAGGAGGAAAGGGAAACTCCTGGGGCTTGTTGGAGGGGGGGGGGAACAGAGCCCTCCTGGATGATGAAAGATCAAGGGAGTGGATCACAGGCCCAGGGAGGCCGGGTCGGGCAGTCCGAGGAGCCAAGTGGGTGCTCTCAGCAACTCTGCTCCCTCCCCCCCCAACTGGGGGCAGCCCAGAGCATCGGAGCAGGGGAGCCCTTCCTGAGCACGCCGTGCCATCCTCAGCTTGGAGTGGGAGTGGGGGGCGCAGGACTGGGCCAGAGAGGGGAAGACAAAGAGTCAGACTCAGTGGGGAGTAGACTGGGTATCTGACATCATTCTCTCTCTGTCTCTCTGTGTCTCTCTGTGTCTCTGTCTCTGTCTCCCTCCCTCCCCCTTCTCTTTCCCTCCCTTCTCCCCCCTCTCTTTGTCTTTCTCTGTCTCACTGTGTCTCTCTCTGTATGTATTTGTGTCTGTCTAATGTCTGTCTATCTCCATCTGTGTCTGTCTCTGCTCTGTCTTTGTCTCTCTTTCTGTCTCTGTCTCTGTCTTTCGCTCTCTTTTTCTCCTTTCCTCCCTATCTCTCTCCCTCCTTCTTCTCTAAGGTGATGAGGATTTGTATCCTGCCCTTCCCCCCAGTGTTCACATTTGCCATACTTTCCTCCTGATCATCCCCCTCATCTTTCGGGACCCCAAGGCGTGTTTCTAAGTCAGATTCAGGTTTAGGCGAACCCTACTATGTGCCAGGGAAAGACAGAAATTCTCCCTGCTCTAAGGAGCCCACGGTTCAGTCTAGGAGAGAAGATGTAGCCCCAAGATAACACCAGGGAGCAAGACAGACTGTAACAAAGTGCTGATGGGTGACAGTGGCCAAATGGCCACACAACAACAGAGGTCCTAATACTGAGTAGAAGGAGGAGGAAGAGGAGGAAAAGGAGGGGGAGGAAGAAAAGGAGGAGGAAGAATTGGAGGAAACACAAAGCAGTCAAACCAAAGGGACTTTAGGGTGTACATATGGGAATCTGTAAATGTGTGTGTATATGTGTTTGTGGCTTAGACAAACACCCTTTGAAAAAGGGTCATAGGACACAGGTCATAGGACACACTGCATATTATACCCATATTACAGATGAATGCCTTCAGACTTCATCTGGTCCCCATTGTAGCAAGGCGATCCTTTTATTCTCCCCCTGTCCCGAGGCTGTTTCCAACCTTCCCTTCTCACACAATTCTCTTCTCTCCTCCACGCCTAGACTGAACCCCTGGTGTGGGATGCTCCAGCCTCACATTGGTTTCTTAGGCTCCAATTACCTTCTATCTATCTATCTAAATCTTGGATAGCACTTGTTAGATCTTGGATATCGCTCATTAGATCTTGGATATTGCTTGC
>JAJPUD010008212.1:29668-72309 GCA_023553655.1 Myrmecobius fasciatus
CTCATTAGATCTTGGATATCGCTTGCTGCATCTTGGATATCACTAATTATCTACAGGTTGTCTCCTCCATTAGAATGTGACCTGCTTGTAGGTAGGGGATATTTTGGCCTTTCTTTGTGTCATCCCTAGGACTCCGAACAGTGTCTGGCACACAGTAGGTGCCAAATAATACTTGTTGATTGACTCACTGACTGATTCTATTCCTCCTTTCACTATATATAATCAAGAAAATAGAAGGCTCCATTTATAAATGGCTCCATTTTCTTCCCAGCTCTCTGTCTCATCCTCCATCCACATCACCTGCATTATTTCTTCCTTTGCCCCAGGGACTAATGAAGGAATCTCTCTTCTCTTTGCCAAGGTCAACCCTTCTACTTGTGCTCCCAGCCCCACCCCCTCCTGTCTTCTCCAGAAGCTTCCCTCTTCCATCCTTTCCTCTCTCTAATCTTGAGTCTCTCTTTATCCATTTTATCCGGTCTCTTTATCCGTCCTCCATCCCGAGGCTCACAAGCACATAGATCTTGTTCCCACCCTTAGGTAACACGAGTTAAATCCGGTAGCCTTTTTCCAAGAGGGAGTTTGCATAGGATGACCGAGAGGGAATAGAAGCTTAGAGAGAGAAGCCAAGTTAAGTCATCTGGGGAGAGTTCACCGTCTGACTGAGTGTGTGAGACGCAAGGAAAGGTCTAAGAACAGCTTTCCTGAGGAAGGGAGCTGACTGTCACTCTCTTAGACACCCATCCTGAGGAAAACCCTGGAGGAGACCCTCTAACTGCCATCCCCGGAGAAATGAAGTGGGGCACTGGGGTCCTCGAGTCGGAGGAGGAGCTAAGGGCTTTGTCCCTTCGCACCCATACCGATACAATTAAAAAAGACTTCCATGTATCCTTTTATTGCTTGGTACACTTGTAGCAAGTGGGAGAGGAACAGAGATCTATGGATTATATACAATGTTGATAAATGAGAGAGCCAATCCCATGCCTTATTTGTCTATGCCACAAACACCCATACACCCCACACATAGTTATTTTAGAGCACCTGGATTCTTTTTCTCTGTCTGCGACCCTCTTTGGGCACAATAGTTGTATTGTGGGGTCAAAGGGTAGCCACATTTTAAGGACTTGGGGGGGGTATTGCTTTCCAGAAGAGCTGGCCCGATTCCCATCTCTACCAACATGGCAGCAGAGTGCTCCACTTCCCCTGGCCCTTCCAGCAATTGCCATTTTTCCTTTATTATTATCTGTGACGATCTGATAAGTGGGAGAGGGGCCCTCATCGTGGCTTTAATTTGCATTTCTCTTGTTGTTATTAATTGGGTTTTTTTTCCCATAAAGCTGTTGTTCGCTTGTATTTTTCCTGTAGAGACACATTGGTCCATATTCTCTGACATTGCCCTTGTGTCCTCTCTCCACTGGTGGCTCCCGACTCCCTTAGTCTAGGTTCTCCTCACCTCCTGCAGGGCTGTGGCTGTGCCTCCAGACTGGCCTCCTTCTCCCACTCTCCCCCTCTTATTCATCCTCCACTTGGCTGCCATAAAGCGTTTTGTTTCCACAAATCCTAAGATCCCGGCCCTTTGCATTGGACCCCTCACCTTGCCTCTGTCTGTCTGCGCTGAGTCTAGAACGTCCCAAATCCCAGCCCTCAGAACCCCAACTTCCTCCAAGGCTTGGCTCAAGCAGCATCTCCTAGGAGGTCATTCTCCGTCCTCCCCAGCTATCGTGTCCTCCTCCCCCGGGCTCCCTTCTTTCTACTCTGGGAATTATATCAGTTCCGTTCCCAACCCTTTGAGGACGGGGGGCTGCCTGTTGCCTTTCTTTGCACCCTCAGTGCTCAAGACAGTGCAGGCCCCACAGTAAGAGCTGACTAAATGCTTCTTGTTCTTGTTCCTTTCTCGTGGTTTTTTTCTTTCTCCTTTTATCCGATTTTTCTTGGGCAGCGTGAAGGCCATGGAAGCATGATGGGAAGACTTGGCCACGGTTAGCCTGGCCTGGATTGTTTGCCGTCTGCGGAGGGGACCCCAGGGAGGGAGAACAACTTGGAACACAAGGTTTTTCAGGGGCGAATGCTAAAAACTATCTTTGCCTGGATTTTGAAAAAGCAAAAGCCATTCTTCTTCTTATTATTATTAATTTTATTCATTATTCTTCTTTTATTTCGTTTGTTTGTTGCTTGATTCTCCATTGGGGAATGGCTCCCACTCGCTTCTTTCATTCTCTATTTCTTTGAGCCTTAGACTGAGCCTGGGAAGGGAACCTCTTGGGAGGATCCAGGGCAGCTCAAGGCCTGACCCCCCCCCCATGTGTCTTGGGGAGTGGGCTGTCCCTCCTTTGCATCTCCAGCTCTGATCCTTTGGCTGCGACTCCATTCCTGAGGGAACCCCGGTGTTCTGAGCAGGTACCAGGGAGGCAGGAATTGAAACCCCAGCCCCCGCCCCACCCCCGGTACTGGTCCAGGGCCGAGGCATTAGGTCATGTCTGGGAGGCGCTGGCCTTCCGGGCATAAGGCACCACCTCAACACACCTGGCATTCTTCTCCCTTCCACCCACGAGGGAAGGTGGGTGAAGCTTGGAGCTCAGCAAGCCCCCCAGGAGTGCTGGGCCGGGAGCCAGGAGTCCCAGGTTCCAGAACCGATTTCACCCAAGACTTCCTATAGAATCAGACCCACTCCTCCTTTAAGCATTGGGTGCTGGGGAGACAGAAGCCAGCCCCCGGCTCAAGGAGCCCACACTCTACTGGGAAGGGTAACAGTCTAAGCGCCGGAAGCACCATAATCTGAGGGGGAGGGAGACAGCGGCAAGATGCAATCTGGAAAGACTTCCTGTAGGAGGGGGAAACTGAGCCAAGCCTTGAAGGATGCTAAGAATTCTGGGAGGGCCAGGTGAAAAGGGAATACATTTGGGGCACATGGCAGAGCTTGTGCCAAGGGAACCTCCAATGAAGAGGGGACGCTGAAATGGAGATTGAGAGAAGGGAAGGGAGGAGGTCATACAATAGAGGGGATGACTGGATCTGGAGGCCGAAGACCGGGGTCCAAAACTGACCTCAGCTCCTTACTAGTTGTGTCATCCTGGGTAAATTGCTTAATATTTATCAGCCTCAGTTTCCTCATCTGTAAAATGGGGAAGCATCAAATGTGAGGATCAAATGAGTTAAGAACCCCACAGCCCAGAGCCGGGGAAATCATCTAAAAAGTATAGATTCCCTTCCCTGCCCACTTTGGGGGAGTCCCTCCAAATCTGGGAGCCTCAATGTCCTCCCCTCTAAAGGAGGGCAGGGACCAGACTTGGGGTGTCTGACTTTCACTGGCCCCAGCACCCAGTGGAAGGGGGCGTTCCTGGATGGGGGGAGAAGAAATTTGTGATGGGTCCAGTCCCTGCCTTCAGGGGACTCAGCATCCCAAGGAAAGGAGCTCCAGATAGCATGGTGATGGCTGAGGTAAAGGTCAGCCAGCCCAGGGGACCATGGGTAAGTGAGCAAGGCTTCCTGGAGGAAAGTGGTACTCCTGCAGGGTCTTGAGCCATTCACTTCCTTATAAAGCATTTCTGGGTTCTATCGTATGTAGAATATGGAAACTCTTCCTGGGGTCAAATCTGACCTCGGACACCTTTTAGCTGCGACCCCGGGCAAATCACTTAACCTTGTTTGCCTCAGTTTCCTCATTTGTAGAATGAGTTGGAGAAGGAACTGGCCAATCACTTCAGTATCTTTGCCAAGAAAACGCCTCGTTTGGGTTAGGAGTGCGGGAGGGCTTCTGGGAAGAAGCGTCCCACAGAGGAGGTGATCTTCTTAGCATGAGGAATAGTGTGAGAAAAGGCCCAGGGGGGCTAAAGGACAAGGGGGAGCCATCCCCAAGCCTTGTGATCTGTTCCGGGACCGAGGGTGACTCCGTCTGCCTGGAACAGCCCACCTGGAGGCTACTAAGGGAAGTGGGAGCCTGGCCTAGGAGCTCTAGGTAAGTGGGAGCCACTGATGGGCCAGCCAGGAGGAGGATGGTCAGCCCCCGCCAGGAAGGTCCCAGGAAACAGGGCAGCTGTTGAGGAGAGAGCGCTTGGGTGACAGCCAGCGGGGGCAGCAGCGATGTGGGGAGGGGACGCCCCCACGTGAGAATGAGGGGGAGGGGACACCCCCACATGAGAACCAAGGGGAGGGGACGCCCCCCAAGAACGAAAGGAAGGGGATGCCCCCACGTGAGAATGAAGGGGAGGGGACGCCCCCCCCCAGAATGAAGGGGAGGAGCAGGATCAGCAAGGTAGGTTGGATGTGAACGTCAAAGCTGAGGGAGGAGGAGGAGGAGGACTCCCAGGTGTCGGCGGCAGGAGACGAAAGGGATGATGGGAGCTGAGCAGTGATGGTGGTCAGAATCAGCAGGGGCTTAACCCTAGAGCACAGCCATGGGGGGGCATTGCAAAGAGCCCATTGACATCACATTAAGAAAAACTTGCTTGGGGCAGCTAGGTGGCGCTATAGTGGATAGAGCACCAGCCCTGAAGTTAGGAGGACCTGAGTTCAAATCTGACCTCAGACACTTAACACCTCCTAGCTGTGTGACCTTGGGCAAGTCACTTAACCCCAATTGCCTCAGCAAAAAGCAAAAAAAAAAAAAAAGAAAAGAAAAGAAAAGAAAAGAAAAACTTGCTGGCCCTGAGCTGCCCCAGCCAGCCTGCAGTGCTTGCGGGAGGTAGTGAGTGCCCCGCCCTGGAGGGCTTCAAGGCTGGCAGGCCCTGGTTCCTATGTCCTAGGGCCATTCTCGGGCTGGGGCTAGCTGCCGCAGAGCCCCCTGGGTAGGATTCTGAGCTCCCGGGGGTCCTCTAAGTGGGGGAGGGGCTCCAACAAGCCCTTTGTTCTCTGCACTCCCAGCCTCCTCTGGTCCTGCTCTCTGGGCACTCCGACGCTTGCTGGGGAGCTGGCCTCTGGGTCCCCGGCCGGTCACTCTGGGCCCGGGGAGCTCAGTGGGACAGGAAATCTGGGCTCACGGGGCTTTGTTTCCCTCCTTAGGACCAAGCTTGGGGTGGGGCAGACCCTCAGGAGGTGCAGGAAGGATGAGTCAGGGCTCTGGAGGCTGCTTGTGACTCAGCTCTCGACGTGTCCAGGCAGAGAACTGGGGGCTGGGGAATCAGCAGTAGTCCTGGGCTCTCAGGCTACTCCCCGATCTAGAGCTGGAAGAGAACCCCTCATTTTACAGAGGAGGAAACTGAGCCGAAGAGGAAGGGACTCAGGTCACAAATGTCTATCAGGGGGCAACAAAGAGCACCAGTCTCGGCTCAGTGATGGCCATCCCTCTTCCCTTGAGCTCTGCTGCCCCCTGCCTCAGTTTCCCCTTCTTCATGAGTCCTCCGGTTCCAGAAACCAGCAGGGTGTTTCCCTGGGTTGGTTTACAAGGGTAAAGAGAAAATCCAAATTCACAAATTGAGGGGCTTAAAGAAATGCAAGAACCCAAGCAGGAATATTATGGGGCCTAAGCACTGAGGAGGCAATAATGAACCAGAGGCAGCATGGCCAAGGTGAGGGTGGAAGCAGGAGCTTCCATGGAGGCTGGAGTCAGGAAGGGGGGCCCTATGAAAAGGACCTTGACTGGAGTCCCCCAAAGAACCATGTAATGCATTGGCTAGTCTCACCAGGAAAGCCACAGCTGTCTTGGGGCCTCCAATGAAGAAATAGCCCCTCTGGATACTGGTGCCCTAAGCCAAAGCCCCATTGGCCCTGCTCACTCAGCTCTGGTCAACCCAGAAAGCTAAGGCATCATTTTTTTTTTTTTTTTTTTTTGCTGAGGTAATTGGGGTTAAGTGATTTGCCCAAGGTCACACAGCTAGGACGTGTTAAGTGTTGGAGGTCAGATTTGAACTCTGGTCTTGACTTCAGGGCTGGGGCTCTATCCACGGTACCACCTAGCTGCCCCGAAGCTAAGGCATCTTAAGTCCTGTGTGAGAGACTGAGTTTCTGGGATTGACTGGGGAGAGCCCTGCCCTGCTCCCACTAGGTCTAGAGCCCTGCCCTGCTCCCACTAAATCTGGAGCACTGTCCGGCTCCCACTAGGTCTGGAGCCCGCTGCTTTCCAGGCCCCACTTGGGAAGGACATCGGAAAGCCGAAGAGCATCTGGAGGAAGGCAACCCAGAAGGAACCCAGATTCCACGTCCTGGGGAGCTGGACTAAGGGACCAGGGCATTGGAAACTGGGGGGGACGTGGGAGCTGGCTCCGGATCTGTGACAGAGAGAAGCTGCCCCTGCCATCTGCCAGGCCCCAGAGGGCAGAGCCGGCTCTCCAGCTGCCTTGATCCCTTCCCCGGGGAAGCTGAGGGAGCACACATGGGTGCCAGCTTTCCCTCCGTGCCCAGAGGCTTCTGTGCCCCCAAGTCTCCCAGAGTGCAGGCAGGCAGAACACACCCCTCTGTCTTCATGCTCCCCTCCTCTGTCTCCCTCTCATTCTCCTCTTCCTCTTCTTTCTTCCTCCTCTTCCTCACTTCATTTTGTCCTCCTTTCTTCTCCTTTTAGCTCTTTCTCCTTGCCACAATTCCTTTCCTGTTTCTACTCCTCTATCCCTCTTCTTCTCCCTCTCCCGTTTCCTGCCCTCAGTTCTCTCCCTTACATTAGTTTTTTCTTCTCCTCTCCTCTCCCTCTCTTCTTTTCTTCTCTTCCTTTCCCTTCTCTTAACCCTTCCCTTCATCCATCCATCCTCACCATTCCCTAGCTCTTCTCCCTTTATAGCTTCAGGTGAAGTAATCGAAGTCACCCATAGTCCTGTGGGAGAAAATGCTCCAGTTCACGATTAATTAGAGAAAGGCTGGGGAGGTGGGGCTCCCACCTCCCCGACTGACTAATGTGACCCGACAGGGAAAATGGCAAACGCTGCCGGGGCGTGGGAAAGTTCAAGCGCTCCTGCTGTGCTGGTGAAGTTGTATACTGATCCAACCCTTCTGGAGAGCAATTTGGAAGTGGGTGCAAAGAGCTGTAAAAGCCTCTGAGCAAGAGCTATTATTGCTGGGTCTGTATCAGAAAGAGAGAAAGAAAGAAAGAAAAAGAGGAAGGGCCTCGTGTAGGAAAATCTTTCTCTCCCTTTCTCTCTCCTCCCCCCTTTCCTTTTCCCTCCTCCTGCTTTCCTCCCCCTTTCCCTTTCTCCTCCCCTCTTTCCTTTCCACTCCTCCTGCTTCCCTCCCCCTCTCCCTTTCTCTCTCCTCCCCCTTTCCTTTTCCCTCCTCCTGCTTTCCTTCCCCTCTCCCTCTCTCCTCTCCCCTTTCTTTTCCCCTCCTCCTGCTTTCCTCCCCCTCTCCCTTTCTCTCTCCTCTCCCCTTTCTTTTCCCCTCCTCCTGCCTCCCTCTCCCTCCCCTCCCTTCCTTCCTCATCCTTCTCCCTGCCCTCCCCTCTCCCTCTCTTTCCCCTCCCTCCCCTCCTCCTTCTCTCTTCCCATGTCTCTCTCTGCCCCTGTATCCCACCACTGCTGCCCATTTGGTGCTTTAAAAAGAGCATTTTCCATCCATCTTAGCCTCTCAAGGACCCTTGGAGGGAGGCAGGACTCACGAGTGGCAGGGAAGGGACCCGCCCCTTGGCACACACATCACCCGTGGCAGAGCTGGTGCTCGAGACCCGGGGCACTCCCTGAACTGGGCTTGGGATAAAGTCCACCCCTGGTACAGAGGCTGGCTCGCCACTGCTCTGCTTAAGTGCCAGCCAGCTGCCCATCTCCCCCAACTTCCAGGCTGCACTTTGGACCCAGCTAGCAAAGCTTGCCCTGAGCATCCTGGCCTGTTTGGCCTGGCCCCTGGCATAGCTGGGAAACCAAAGCATAAACCAGTGTGGGCAAACTCCGGGGCCGTGGTGGGTGTGGGAGCCAGCGCCTGGCTGTGTGTCTGGGGGCACGGCCGAAGCTCCCCGGGCAGGTGCCAGGTTCACGGGTCTGTGAGAAACACACGGGTGCCAGGAGGCTCCCGAATCTCACACTCAAGCTGGAGCCCGGCCAGGGCTCGGTGCCTGCCAGCCCAGGAGGAGCCGGGGGCCAACCAGGAGGAGCCGGGGAGGGGGGTTAATCAGGAGAAGCTGGGGGGGACCAGGAGAAGCGGGGGGGGTGACCTGGCTGCCAGGCTCTGCCAGCCCCCAAGTTTTACAGAGTTTACAAACCGCAGGTTCAAAGTCAGGTATTCTGACAAAGCTGGTCAATTGCCAAGGCATTTATTAAGCACCTACTACACACCCAGCGTTGTGGATTAAAAAAAAAAAAAAAAAAAAAAAGGGCAAAAGGCAGGAGGAGCAGCACCCATTCTAATGGAGGAGACAGGCAGGTGCAGAATTAGGTGCAGACGTCATGCAAATGGAAGGTGCCCTAGTGGGAGGGGCTGAGGGGCTGGGATGATGCCCCTCCCCCACAGGCTTGCTCACCTGGGCTCCAGCTGGATGTCTCCACTCCCCGGCAAACCCCCAGGGGTGCCCAGGGCTCCCCAGAGTCTCTTTAGCACCTTGGCTTCTGCTGATCCAAAGGCTCAGGAGCATCGCCCAGACGTGGAGGCCCCCAATTCGTTCAGTGCAGATGTATGCCCCATGCAAGGGAAAAGCCCCTAGCCATTTGAGGAGCCTCTTGAGAGGTAGTGAGCTCCCCGTCACTTGAGACCCCCAAGCAAAGCCCGGATGACCTCTTGTTGGGGGTGGACTGGGTAGGGGACTCTTGCTTGAGGAATGGGGTGCACAAAGTAGGCTCCCACATCCCTGCATCTCCTGTCCTCGTGCAGCTGGGCCACTGGCCAACTCCACTTATTAGGAACCAGGCCTGGGGCTATAGGGTGGGCTGCTCTGTTGCTGACTGACAGCCGGGACAGCCAATGGCACAGCAGCACATGTGTGTGTGGGGGGGGGGGGGGGAGTGTTCTGACCTGACTCTCACTACTGTGGGATCCTGGTATCCTCCTTCCCTCCCTATCTTGAATCCACATCCATCCAGCTCCTACAGTGCATTTATTAAACTCCTGTTGTGTGCTAAGTCCTGGCTGGGCTGAACAGGACAGGGCCAGGTCCTAAGGAGAGCTCTCCATCATCTCCATCCAAGCTCCCTGATTGGAGAGCTGAACTCCGGGGGGATCTCCTGTCCTGAGTCTGAAGGGGACTCCAGTGGCCCACTCATTTTCCAGAGGAGGAAACTGAGGTCCACGGAGGCAAAATGGCCCAGATTCTCAATTCCCGTCTCTTTTCCTTCCTTCCTCTGCTGTCCGGCCCCCACCCCAGGCTGTTGCTGTGTCCTGTTCTATTACTGGCAGAGGGGAAAACAAAACAAAACAAAAACCCCGAGATTTCAGAAAGAAGAAACCAGGGGAAAGCTCAGTGGAAGTGACGATGGCTTAATCTCTGCCTCAGTTTCCCCATCTGTAAACCAGGATAAGAATAGCCTCTACTTCCCAGGGGTATCGTGAAGGGCAAATGGGGTCTCGTATGTGAAGCGCTTTGTGGACCATACGTGGCTGGGTGCGCTCTGGCTTGTCATTATTTGTGTCCCGGCCGGGCCGCAGGACACTGGCTTGGTGGCCTGGGACAGCGTGAGCTGGAAAGGCAAGAGGGGGAGGCAAGGAGGCCGCTTCGGAGGCTTTCTACAGAGTCCAAGGGAGAGATGCTGGGGCCTGGACCGGGGCTGGCTGTGACAATAGGGAAGGGGCAGAGGCCCCAGCATTGGGAAGGGACATGATCTGGCAGCAGGATGGAATGGGAAGGCGGGAGCCGTGGCTGCTGAGCAAGAGTGGGACGGGCACACAGATCTAGTGTCTCCAGGTGACAGATCCCGGCCCCAGCCTCCAGCCTGGCCCCCCCCACCCCACTGTGTTCTGCCCTCCCTGGCCCCGGGCTTGGCCATGCTGCCGAATGCTGTGGATCAGTGTGAGCACACGCATGTACACACACATGCACACATGTGCACACATACATGCACCTCCCAGGCTCTTGGTGATCTGTGCTTTATCAAAAGCAGAGCCAGCTTCTCTCCTTCCATATCCCCCCAATAAAACTGAATGCTGTGGATCAGTGTGAGCACATGCACACACATGTACACACTCGTTCACACATGTGCGCACAGTGTACCCCCCAGGCTCTTTGTGATCTGTGCTTTATCAAAAGCAGAGCCAGCTTCTCTCCTTCCACATCCCCCCAATAAAACCCGAATGCTGCGGATCAGCATGAGCACATACACACACATGTACACACTCATGCACACATGTGCACACACATGTGCACAGTGTACCCCCAGGCTCTTTGTGATCTGTGCTTTATTAAAAGCAGAGCCGGCTTCTCTCCTTCCACATCCCCCCAATAAAAGCCCAAGCTGGCGGGTGAGTGAAGTCTCCCTCCCCTAAGACCTCATCACAACACGGGAAGGAAAACAGCACATGGGGAGGTCATGGGGGGCGGGGACGGGAGCCCAGACCCGGGTGGCTTCTGGCCACAGAATAGAGCCCCCCTGGCTGCAGGCTGTGAGCCCTCCCGGCTTTCTGTCACACATCCCCCCAACACACACACAACACACAACATATGTACACGGCAACATAACACACATGTATACACAACATACCTGTGTACACAGCACGCAACACAATGTACACAGCACACAGCAGCACAACACACGTGTGCAATGCACACAACACCCACACATACAAGCGTGCGGGCACATACACACACACACACAGAGTACACAACCCAGGGCGGCAGGCAGCCAGCTCCAGCTCAGAGCTCTTGGGCTGTGGGGGCTCCTGGGAAGGGGAGGAAGCTGAGCTGGAAATCCCTGTTCCAAGGAGATCAAAGGGAGCGGCTGCCCCCAATTATCTTGACTCAGAGTCCCTCTCCCAAGCCTTGGGGTTTGCTTTGTGCCGGGCACTCCTCTGGGAGGAGGGGGCAGAGGGGGGGTGGAAAGGGCCCCGAACTGGGAGGTTGTAGACATGGCTTCTGGCCTTCCCAACTGGACCATGGGGGGGGAGGGGAGGCCAGCTGGGCCACTGGTTGCCCAAGTGAAACCCCAGGCTGGGGTGGGGGTGGGGGAAAGGGGTCAGGTAGCCTGGAGGAACAAATTACCCAACTCTGTTTGGGAAATAGAGCCTCCGCTGAGCCCTCTACAATTTGGCTGACCAAGTGATTCCAGACTGGGCCCCAAATATGGCCCTGCTGTTTCTGAAGGGGTTCCCCATCTGGCTAAGAGCCACAGCCTCTTTCCCCGGTTGGTGCTACTGAACTGAACTCAATTTACAGAGGAAGAAACTGAGGCACGGAGCACGGAGCACCTTGGCTCAAGGTGACCTGGCTAGTAGGTGGCCCTCAGATCCAGGCCCCCGATCTCAAAGCTGGGGTCACAGAGGACCTGGGTCTGGAGACAACTAACTAGTGCTCCCAAAATGGAGTGGGAAGCCTCTGCAAAAGGGAGGGTTTGATCTCCACTTCCTTATCTTTGTCCTCCTCCCTTCTCAGGGAGAAGCAGGGACACCTGGAACCAATTCAGAATCTCTGAATCTCTGCCTGAAAGGACCCAAAGCCCCAATGCTACATTCCCATGGGGCCGATGGGGGTAGGGAGCTTGTGTGGAAGACTAAATCCCACCCCTCCCCCAACCCTTCCTTCCCCCTGTTCCTTCGACCAGTCTTCATGGGGCATGAACTTGAGACCTTTGTTCATCTGGTCTCCCTCCTCTGGGTGAAGAACTCTGAGCTGGAATTCCAGCTCATCCATCAATGTCCATCTGAAACTTCCCCCAGAACTCACCAAACTCTCCAGAGGCAGCCCGGGCAGAGTGGGGAAGAACTGATTCCCCTGTCCTACCCACTGTGCCTCTCTCTGTGTCTCTCTGGCTGTCTTTCTCTCTTCCAGCTTAAAGTCACATGACCTACTCATGCTGGAAATCACAAGGGGAACTCTTAGACTTGCTTCTAACCAGCAAATTGGAGCCCGTTTTAAAGGAGAAAACAGGCAAGCATTTGGGGGGGGGGGAAGGGGGGAAGGGAATCTTCCATCTGAGACTTCATGACAAAGAAGGAAGGGAAAGCCATTCATCATCCACCATAGACCAAAGATTTTAGAAAAGCTGGTCTCAGGGGTTCTGGGGAGGAACCAGGGATCCCACGGACTGAAATTCTCTGGGAGGACTTAGCCCAAGAAGGATGGGAAACACTCCAGAAAAACATTTTAAAGCCAAGCAGGAGCTGTCCAGTAAGGCTGCCTGAAAAGGTTCATGCGGATGCACAGGGAGCTCTCTGCCCAGCTGAGACTATACAAAGCCTATGCTACAACATGGGGGTAGGACAGACAAGAAGAGAGACAGACATGGGAGTGAGACAGACAAATGGGAGCGAGACAGACTTACGGGGTAGGTTCGGTCCAGAATGAAGAAATAAGGACAGATATGTGTCAAAGTGAATAGAGGCCTGGGCCTGTAATCAGGAGGACCAAATCTGGGCTTCTCATGCACACCCTTGGCTCCCTCATGCTTCAGCATTCTTATCAACCGTCCATCCCTACCCAAAAGCTTATCCCAAAAGCTGGGGTCTTTGGGCTTGTCAAACACTAGATTATTGATTATTTTGCTCTGTGATCCACCAATCTATTTCTTAGCCAGTCCCAAACAGTTCTGATGACCGCTGCTCTATAATATAGCTTTAGGTCTAGCACAGCTAGGCCACCTTCATTTGCATTTTTCCCATGAATTTCTTTGGTATTCTTGACCTTTTATTCTTCCAGATGAATTTTGTTATTATTTTTTCTAGATCAGAAAATACTTTCTTGGGAGTTTGATTGCTATGGCACTAAATAAATAGGTTAATTTAGGTAGTATTCTCATTTTTATTATATTAGCTCAGCCTACCCATGAGCACTTGATATTCTTCCAATTGTTTAGACCTGACTTTATTTGTGAGGAAAGCGTTTTGTAGTTGTGCTCATGTGGTTCCTGACTTTGTCTTGGCAGGTGGACTGAGGGTTTTTCCTTATCCCCAAGTTGATAGATTGAGGTTCCCTACTTCTTTCTTATCTGTTTCCCCAATAGAATGTAAGCTCAACAAGGGCAGGGACTCTTCCCTTTTTGATTCTGTCTCTCTGCTCCTAGAATAGGGCCTTGCACAGAGTAAGTGCTTAATAATTGCTTGGGGAACAAAATTGAATTTTGTAGCACGGACAGTGGCATTCATAAAGCCAAGCCCCTTCCTGCCCCATGTGGATTTGGACAAAAAGTGTGCCTTCTCTTCCAGTCCCCCTTCGTCCCCCCCCCCCAGCATTTGTACCTGAATGGGGGAGTGGCAGAAGGAAGCATGGGGTCGATGTCACAGCTGCAGCTGTCACCCTGACATCATTAATTACCAACACTGCTCCCACCTCCCCATAAGCAACCACCCTGGGTCGGGGTGAGCTGAAAGGTGTTCTCCCCATTGCACAGATGAGGAAAATGAGGCTTGGGGAAGTTCTATCTGTGCCCCAGTTGACCCAACCAGTAAGCAGAGAATTTGGGGTGATTCAACCACAGTAGCCCCACAAAGAGCCCCCTAAGCTCTGCCTGGAAGCTTCCAGTGATGAAAGATCCCCCATGGATGGCTGAGGCAGCCCCGCTCACCATTGGGAAGACTTTCCTGATTTGAAACTTCCCTTTGGGGGGCTGCTCCCCACTCTGCCATTGGGACTGTCCTCTGCTAGGCCAGAAACAGAACCTCTTCTCTATGGTTGGACACTGGAAGGCAGCTCCCTTCCCCCCTCCCCAGCCAGGGCTGCTCTTCTCCAGCCTGAGCTTCCTCGTGGTCATCAATGATCCACAGACTCAACACCTAAAATGTGTCATCCAGAACTGAACGTTCTCCACCAGCCTTGGTCTGTCCATAGCTTGGCCCGGTACCTAGCACACCATAGGCACTTAATAAGTGCTGATTGATTGATTAACTGGGGGATGGAGGCAGTGTTTTCTCCTTAACTATGGACATTATGCAGCTAACGATCACGTGAGTTCTGCTGGTTACTGGGCCACCCACTGACTGGACGCCAAGAAGGCGAGCCTCCACAAAGGACCTCCGGGGTCATCCCCTGGTGGAAGTCATACGTTAGAGACAGTATAGTGAAATGGGGGTCGGGGGAGCCTGGTAAGGACCTGGCAGAAGATCCAGCTGCAACCTGAAGTCAGGTGGTCAAGGTGGTCAAGCTGGTCAGCGCCTCGGGCATTGAGGCCACCATTTTGTTTCCTGGAGTTTGGAAAGAAAACCATCCATCTCCAAGGGAGGAGCAGGGAGTTTCTTAGAAAGGGAAGGCTCACCCCCAAAGGGGAGGGAGTTTCTAGGGAAGATCCACCCACACAGGGGAAGGGAAGCAAGGTGCCAAAAATGCTCTAGCAGGTCCTCTGCCTCAAGGACCAAGCTGGTCTCACCCCCAGTGCCAGCTGCTGCTCCATATAAAAGAGGCCTGAAGTGTTTGGGTGCTTCCCAATCCCTCCCACCAATCAGGCTGCAAAAGGCAGCAGCATTTCAGCCAAATCTTGAGGGAAGCGGGGATTTGGGATTTGTGGAGACAAGGAGAAGGTCCATTTCAAGCATGGCGTTTGTAACCTGTGCAAAGACCCAGGTGGGTATATACATCTACACACATATGTATATATCCACACATGTTCTTACACACATAGTACTCAGTTGAACCAGTAGTGGCCGTCCCACTTGCTCTTGCTTCCGTTCCCATCTCCATTTCCTTTCCGTTTCTTCCCTGGATCAGTTTCCAGCCTTGACTCTCAATCAGATTCACGACCCAGACCTTAGGTGACTTACAGAGAGATACAAGTCCAAAATGATGGTGATGATGATGATGATGATGATGGCCTCCTTCTTCAAACACTCAGGCTGTTGTCCGTTGGTCATTTTTCACTCTGTCCAACTCTCCCTGGGGAGATGTGGGGATGCTGGAGTTTCCATCTGCAGCTCATTTCACAGATGAGGGAACTGAGGCAAGCATGGTGAAGCAGTGCTCAGGGTCACCCAGTAATGGCCAGTGTCTGATGCCCCATTTGAACTCAGGAGGATCTGTAGAACTTTGTGCATCATGGCACCACCTAGTGGCCTGCTAGTGATACTACCTCCCTCTTACAACTTCACAGTTTATGAACTGGTCCTTCCAACCTTTCCGGGTAGTATCTGAATCATTCTCCTTGTTTTTCCAGAGGAGGACACGGAGTCCCAGACTCGCTGACAGTTAGACTCTCTACGGGGCAGAATTGGAACCCAAGACCTCCTGACTGAGCTCAGTACTCCCTTTACTAGGTGCAAGCTTGTTTCTCCCCCATGATACTTCAAGTTGGTAAGAGTCGGCTGTCCTGCCTTCCTGTTTGTTAGAAGGAGCTCAGGAGCCCCCATCGGTGTTTCGCTGTTTCCAAGACAGACCATGGGAGAAGCACTCATCCAAAAGCAAAATGCTATTGGGATATACACAATTTAACTAACAAGAGGTAGAAGTGAGATACAGACAGAGAGGCCGGGCTCGAGACCCCCTCCAACCCTCACATGCTGGTGCCAGGATCATTCTTTGCCCCATTTGTACAAGAGCCTGTCTCTCTGAGGGGGTGGATACAAAGAAGAATTTAGAGAGGAGAGGACATCAAGCCGCTCCTCAGCCCTTCATGAGCCTGCCAGTCTGTCCGTCTGCCCACTTCCGTGGGGGCATAGGGTGACGAAGCTCAGATCCTCTCCATCTTCCCTCTCCCTGTTCTCTCTCAAAGGCAGCCACAGAGATGTGTAAGGTTCCAGGCTGTCATGTCCTACTGGGTTCTTGTGATCAGCAGGCCACGGTAAGTCAGGGACCTTTTTTAACAGTTGGTCTGTAATATTCCCAAACTCTCTTTCTACAGGGACCTCTGGCTTTCTGTTACTTCCATCCCTTCCCCACCTGCCCCAAATCTCCCTCTTCCACTTCTTCCATTCCAAGTCCTCGCTCCTGATGTCATCCCATCATCCAGGCTCCCTAAGGTGCCGGTGTCCTGGGGCTTTCTCCAATGACCATCAGTGCCATTGAAAGTCATGGACCCCCCATTGGCTACCTCTCTACCCATGAACACCCCCTCCTCATGTAGAGGCTAGAGCAGGGAAGGTCTAGGTCTGGAAGGGGCTGGACTAGCTCTGTTTGGGAGCACCCAGAAGTTCCACTAGACTATCTCATTTATCTTTATTTGTTCTGGGAGCACAGTGCTGGGCTCATCAGAGTCATTGAATCCCTGTGTAATTGAATTGTAGAGGTTATAGGAGGACAACATTTCTAACCATCAGAGTGATCCAACAACTGTGGGAATGAGCTCACCGTCACTGGAAGTATCCGAGGAGAGGCAGGAGAATTGTCCAGGGAAAGGTTATAAAGGCCTGTCCCACCCCAAGCTCTGAGGAGACAAAAAAGTAGAGCCCAGGGGTCAGGAGTTGGGGGAAGATGGCAGCCCAGCTGGCTGCTTCAGGTGAGAAAGCCAGTCCCACCCTTGGGATGTCCCTCTCGGATCAGCTGGAATATTCCTCCTAAGTCTGCCTCCAGGCTCCTTCCCCAGGGGCTGCACCCTCAGCCCAACATCCTTGACACCTAATTAAGTGGAGGAGGGTCATTAGGCTGCTCCTTGATTACCAGGGATGGAAGCTTTGGATTGGACTGTAGCAATTACTCAGGAATGGGGAATGCAAATTAAAGGGACTCCAGCGTTTATAGATAAGCAGGGGAAGGGGAGGGCCTCAGGGTGGGAGGGGGAGGAGGCCGGAGTTTGGGGGCTGGGGGCTGAGAAAAAATGCTGAATAGCCTGCCTGCAGGGGAGGAGGGCTCCCCGAAGGAGGCAGCTGTGAGCAGGAGCCCTTTCTGAGGTCCCGGCAATATTCCTTCTCCCCAGAATAAGAAAGGGGGATGCTTGGAAGCCATGGTGAGCTATTCAGCCCCTTCTCTGGACAAAGAGGCATCTGGAAGTTGGGGACCACTGAGGCAGTGAGGAAAGAGCCCTGGACTTGGAATGGGGGCATCGGGCTCTGGGGCCTGGCTCAGCTGCTGCTTCTCTGGGGCACTTTGGGCAAGACCTTCCCCTTTCTGGGCCCCAGGTGGCCATCTGTCAAGAGGGATAAGAAGGCTTGTGCGCTGCCCTCACAAGGCGGGGTCCACTGGCACGGTGCCCAGTGCTATTGCAATGCCTGCTGTGCTCTGAACCAGTGATCTCCAAGGGGGGACGTAAGCCTGACTCAGGGTCAGTTGTGTGATTAACCACTTGGGGGGCTTGTCTCCCTAAGCATCACCCCCCTTTCAGGTACTCCCCCCCAACCTGCCAACCTTCCATCTCCTGTGGATATCGTGCCCTCAGGGCAGTCATAACTTCAGCCTAATCAGCCCTGCCCCCTCCGGCAGCAGCTCTTTGGGCGACTTCAGGGAGTCTCTCCCTGGCACGACCCACTGCCCTCATGGAGACCCCTCCGGTGCCCACCCCCTTGGGCAGAGCCTCTGGGTCACATCGGCCACCTTCCCCTTTCCATTGCTGATATGGCAGAGTGAGTGGTACGAGACACCCATGGGTGTCCCCCGTGTGACCTCCATTGAAAAACTTGGGCAGGGCTCCCTGGAGAAAGAAGAACCCGAAAAGGAAATACACGGCTAACAATAATAGCTTTTTATTTTTCCAAATCAGGCAAAGCTAGTTTTCAGCCTTCACCTGCAAACCCTTGGGTTCCAAATCCTCCCCGCCCCCCCTTCCCCTCACTCCCCCCCCACTCCCCCCAACAAATAATCCACTCTAGGTCAACACATGACAATTCTTCTCAACATCAGCCGGAGAGGGAGCCTTCCTCAGTGACTTTGCAAGAGGGAACTCGCCCCAGGGAGGGCAGAGCCCTGAATCAGGCCTGCAATAATGGTGGTGATAGATGGAGGGCTTCTAGGTTTGCAAAGCACTTGGCTTACCGAGCCTCTCAACTCTGGGAGCAGCAGTTATTGTTAGCCCATTTTGCAGATAGAAAACTGGGAGCCGGGGTGCCCTGGGCACGATTGGAAGTCTGGAAGTGGCTAAGGAGGGATTCAAACTTCCCCAGCCCAAATCCGGCGCTCTGCCCACTGCCCTCCCCACTGCATCTCAAGCTTCAGCCTTATCCCCCCCAAACTGCCCCCTTCCAGCTTGGGGGACTCTTGTCCACGTGTTCCTTGGGTGTGGGGCAGGGGGGAGGGGAGAGTTCGGGAAGGGAGGGGAGACTGAGACACTGATGTTAAAAATCAAAACCTTTGCAAAGGGGACTGCCCTCCCCTGAGTCACTGCTCCCGAGCTGCTCGGACTGCCTGCCCGAGCCAATCACTTGCCAAGTGCTGTCCCCTACCTGCACGATGTCTCTGTCTGTGCTCCTTGCTCTGACCCCGCCCCCACCCTGCTGCAGACCCTCATGACCTCACCCTGCACTATGGCAGTAGCTGCTGAGGGGTGGTCTGCCTGCCTCTGCTCGCTCCCCATATGACCCACAGAGCTTTTTTTCTAAAGCCCAGGGGTGATCACGTTACCCCTGCTCAATAGACTCTTGCGGCTCCCTATCACCTTCAGAGGCAAATACAGCATCCTCTGTTTGACTTTCAAGCCCTTCATGATCCGGCCCCCTCCTCCCTTTCTCACGGTCTTACACCTTTCTTCCTCCCCAACACACACCGGTGACTCAGTGACCCCGCACTGTCCTTCTCACAAGATATTCCATCTTTCAGTTTTCTGCTTTTTCTTGGGATGTGTTTCCCATGTGAAGAACAGGAGGAAGTAGAAAAATAAGAACAAGAAGAAGAAGAAAAGAGAAGAAAAGGAAGAAGAGAAAGGAGAAAAAGAAGAAATTAGAAGGAAGAGGAGGAAGAGGAGGAAAGGAAGTTACTGTTTCTCCCTGAGGAATGGTGATTCAGGACCCCAAGTTCTGTCATCATTGGCCAATGTGAGGAAGAAGATCTGAGCAACGGGGGCTCATGACTCCTTGCTGAGAAAGACTGAGGCAGCTCTTTGTCAGCTGGGGAAGAGCTCTGCGGTCTTCCCAGGGTGTGTATCCTGGGGTTACAGAACACCACCCAAGACCTGTTGGGACACCTCCCCTCTACCCACTCTCAGGTGATTCACTCAGGCTCAGATGATGCAGGCACAAGGAAACCTGAAAGTGTGGCTAATTGATTCTGGGGCATGGGGGAAGTGGGGAAGGTGGGGGTGGGGGTGGGGGCTGAGACACCAGTGGTGAAGCTAGGAAGTGGCCCGGCCCTCCTGCATTTCCATTTGGAATTATGCAAGAAAAGTGATTAAATTGCCTTACCCTTTGACCCGGAACAGCACTCCTGGGCATGCGCCCCCAGGACATTAAAGGCAGAAACAAAAGTCCAATATACCCCAAAAGCCAGAGCAGTGCTGTCCATGGTAGCTCAGAAGTGGGAGCACAGGATATCCCATTCAGGGGGCAGAGTCTGAAAGCTCTGTGGTTGAGGAGTGCGGTGGGCATCGGGGTACAATAATGAGGAGGAACTCAAAGGGATATGGGGAGATTTCTATGAAGTGACCCTGAGCATAATCACCTGGAAAAGGTATCCCCCAAATACATTAATATAAGAGGCAATAAATGAAAGGAAGTGGAAGCCTGAGTATTGGAAGAGATCATGAAACAGACCTCGTCCAAGCAAAGGTGAGTTTAGCTCAGGGGTTGGGGGCCAGTCAGCAAGACCTGATGGCCTTGGACGCTTCCTAGCTGGGTGACCCTGGGCAAGTCACTTCCCCCCTGTTGGCTACAGTTTCCTCATCTGTAAAATGAGGATACTAATGGCCCCTCCCTTCCAGGGTTGTTGTGATGATCCAAGGGCACGATATTTATAAAGTGTTTAGTCAAGTTCTTGGTGCTGGGTAAATGCTAGCGATCATTACTATTATTGTTGCTGTGCACTGTCAGATAAGGTTTCTTTATGAAGCTTTTTTGCTTCTTTTTCTTTGTCACAAGGAAAGGTTGGATCTGAAAGGAGTATGGGAAATAATTGTGAAGTTAAAAACAAAAGCATTAAATTTAAAAAAAAAAGTCTTCCTAAAGGTATCAGAGATTTAGGCAACAAATTAAAGATTTCATGGGTATAAATAGCATTTTCACTAATTTTTGAAAGGAAATGACATGTTTATTTTCAAAATATATGCAAAGATAGTTTTCAATATTCCCCTTGCAAAACTTTGTGTTCCAAATTTGCCCTCCCTCCCTTCCCCCTACCCTTTCCCCTAGGTAGCAAGTAATCCAATATATGTTAAACATGGTAAAAATATATGTTAAATCCAATATATGCATATATATATTTGTACAATTATTTTGCTGCACAAGAAAAATCAAATCAAAAAGGGAAAAAATGATAAAGAAAACAAAAAGCAAGCAAACGTCAACAAAAAAGCTAGAAATTCTGTGTTATGATCCACATTCAGTCCCCATAATCCTCTCTCTGGGTGCAGATGGCTCTCTCCATCACAAGACCAGGGCAACTGGCCTGAATCATCTCATTGTTGCAGAGAGCCATGTCCATCAGAATCGATCATCATATAGTATTGTTGTTGCCGTGTATAATGATCTCCTGGTTCTGCTCGTTTCCCTCAGCATCAGTTCCTGTAAGTCTCTCCAGGCCTCTCTGAAATCCTCCTGCTGGTCGTTTCTTGCAGAACAATAATATTCTGTAACTTTCATATACCATAACTCATTCAACCAGTTCCCACTCAGTTTCCAGTTCCTTGCCACTCCAAAAGGACTAGCATTTTCATTGCTGCTGCCAAATGGGAACAAGGGTCTTAGGAAAGAAAGGCAGATTTGGGAAGTCAATTAGATGGTAGATGGGGCAGCTAGGTGGATAGAGCACCAGCCCTGAAGTCAGGAGGACCTGAGTTCAAATTTGACCTCAGACACTTAATATTTCCTAGCTGTGTAACAAGTCACTTAACCCAATTGCCTCAGCCAAAATAAATAAATAAAAATGGCAAATGAAAGCAAAATACAGATTTCTGAATCACAGCTTAAAATATAGGAATAATAGTGTCCTGATCAGGAATGGAGTGTACCCAAAAAGGGGTGGTGATCATTTATCTGGAATCTTGAAAATCTAATCAAAAGGGCCCTGAAAAGGAAGCTCGAGAGGCAGAAAACTTCCTATGCAGATCTGCCCAGCTATATTCTGGAGTAGTTATGATGTCAGAACAAAAGTAACAGAGATAGCTAGACGTCCTCAGGAGTAAAAATTAAAGAAAAGAACCAGAAGTAAACCAAGGTCTCGGGTGTCAGTGCATAAAGGATGCACTGATGAGGGATGGTAACAACCAAGATGAATTGCAGATCCTGATCTGAGGGATCAAACGTGATCTCCCAGGTTTTCAGAGATAACGCCTACAATCACAATCTAACTCTGGAAAAATGTACCTCATTCAGAACGACCGGGTGAGAAAAATTGGGGCAGGAAAAACAAATTAAAAGAAATAAAAGAAAAGAAAAAAGAAAAATAGGGGCAGAGCAGAGAAAAAAGTCCGACCAACGTGGGGTCTTCGGCATTTGGGCGGCAGCCAGTGGAGAACAGGTCATCTTCTGCTCCATTGCCTAATGATTTTCCTAAAACATAGCCCTAATTTCTCTGTCTCTGTCTCCTTCTCTGTGTGTGTGTGTGTCTCTCTGTCTCTATCTCTTTGTGTTTCTGTCTCTCTCTATCTCTCTGTCTCTGTCTCTGTCTCTCTCTTCCTACACACACACACACACCTTCTTCCCCCCTTGCTAGGACAAAAGAAGAAGGGATGTTGTGTTTGCAGTACACTACTGCTGCCCTAGATGGGACAGAGACGCAGTAGGAGCCTGGGACACAGAACCCTGAATCTGGCCAACAGAGACAGAGAGAGATAAAGAGACAGAGTACTGGACTGAAAAGAGAATTCAGTTATAGTTTTGGGGTTTAGAACAGCAAACCTATTGTTTGTGGGAGGCTGTGGGATTTCCTTTTGGGGGGGATGCAAATTAAGCAGAAAGAGACAGTTCCTGCCTTTAGGGAGCTTACAATTTAATGGGAAAAGCAGAGGCATTAAAAGGAGTGGGAAAGTGGGGGGAGAAGTTCCCCAATCCCCAAAGCTAGAAGCTGGAAGCAAATTGAGCCCTGAATAAAATGGGGCCCTCACCCATAGAGGAACTCACTGTGGGGTTCAGCATATGGGGACAGATGGTCCAGGGTTCGATTTACAAGCAATGAGAACAGTCCCAAAGGGAGTCTAGTTGTACTGGGAGGTCTTGGAGGGGAAGCTAGATGGTCACTCAGGGCTCAATTTTCATTGTCCTTCGGGCCATGCTTCTGCCTTTTAGCTTCCTCCCCCAAAGAATAGGTTTGCTGTTCTCAATCCCCAAACTATAACTGAATTCTCTTTTCAGTCCAGTACCCTGATGGAGACAGAGTGATGTGGAAGGTGGGCTGCTGAGTACTGGAGGCCTTCAAATCCCACCCCAGGCACTTAGCTGTGTGTTCCTGGGCAAGTCACTTGACCAGACTTTGAGTCTGTGCCTCTGTCTCTTTTGTCCTAGCAAGTGGGGAAGAAGGGATGTATGAGAGATATAGACACAGAGAGAGATAGACAAAGAAAGAGACAGAGAGAGACAGAGAGAAAGAGACAGAGAGTCTCACGGTCCCATAAGTGGGTGGAGTTTTGATCTCCTTTCTTGGAGCACAGTATCAGTCATTGCCTGAGCCCCAGGCCGGTGTTCGGACCAGGACCCCACCCTTCCACTCACTTGGATCTTCATGACAAGTGAGCCCAGAGGAAGTCTCCAGTCAATGTTTGGTGGGAGCTGAGAGTGGATTCACCAGCTGAGCAGGAACCAAGGGGCCCAAGGTGACTCCAGAAACCCCCTCTCCCAACACCCCCCGGCTTCCCTGGTGACAGCTCCTCCAAATGATAGCTTTCAGGCCCTGCCCTGGAGATGAGACAAACTTCAGGTGCGATGGGGGGAGCCCAAAGCCTGAGGCCAGAAACAGTGAGTGGTCCCCCCCTCATTCCCACCCCCACTCCTCAGGTCACTGCCAGTCCCACCCTGCCCCCACAGCACCTCTTTCTGGACCAGAAACTCCTTGGATAGAGGGAGGAGTTAAACAGGCATCCTCCTGGCTTCCCAAAGGCTCCTGCCTCCTCCCCACATCAGAGGTTGCCTCCAAGAAACCAACAGTGAAATTTCCCTTTAGAATTTCCCTTTCTTAAATAGATCAAGAACTGGGTCAAGTTATTCTCCAGCTGACAGTCATAGGATATGAACAGGCAGCTTTCAGATGAAGAAATTAAAGCCCCGTAGTCATAAAACTGTTCTACATCGCTGTGGATCAGAGAAACACACATTAAACCAACTCTGAGGAGCCACCCCATCTCTCAGATTGGCTAATCTACCAAAAAAAAGGGAAAACGGTAAATATTGGAGAAGATGTGGGAAAACTGAGATTCGAATTTGTTATTGATGGAGTTGTGAACTAATCCAACCATCAACCAGAGCAATTTGGAGCTATGTTCAAAGGGCTTAAAATTGTGCACAGCCTTTGATCCAGCAACCTCACTGCTAGGTCTGTGTCCCCAAGAGCTCATAAAAAAGGAAAAGGACCCACATACATAAAAATGTTTGTAGCAGCCCCTTTAGTGATGGAAAGAGTTAGAAGCTGAGGGGATAGCCCATCACTTGGGGAATGTCGGAACAAGCTGTGGTCTGTGGGTGGGATGGAGAGCTACTGGGCCATAAGAAAGTGTGAGAGGGTGGGTTTCAGACAAACCTGGGAAGATAGGAACTGACGCTGAGTGAAATGAGCAGAGCCCGGAGAGTATTGGACAGTAAGAGCAAGATTATGGGACGATCACCGGGATAGCCCTGGCTCTTCCCAGCAATATAGTGATCCAAGATAATTTCAAGGGACTGCTGATGGAAAAGGCCATCCACGTCCAGAGAAAAAACTATGAAATCTGAAAGCAGATTGAAGCATGCTGTTTTAAATTAGTTTTTGGTTTTTTGTGGCTTTTCCTTTTTGTTCTGCTGCTTCTTTCACAGCAGGACTGAACATGGAAACATGTTTAGCGTGATTGCACATGGGCCACCTGCATCAGATTGCTTCCATTCTGGGGAAGGAGGGAAGAGAAGGAGAGAGTTTGAGAATCTGGAACTCAAAAGCGAACCAAAAATGAATGTTGAACATTTTCTGTACATGTCATTGGAAATAATAAAATTCTATTTCAAAAATAATTTCCCTGGAAACGCTGGCCAAGATCTGGGAATTAAGTAGTCTCAGGGGGAAGCTGGGAGGTTGTATTTGTGACTGAAGTCTGATAATCCTGAGTCACAAAGGTGGCCAAGTGAGAATTCACCTTCGACTTGGTCTAGACTAGTGATTGCCCTGTGATAGATGGGAAAACCTGAGTCCCCTCTTGCCTGCTTTAGGTACCAGCCCTCATGGGAGACTGATTAATCTGAGCCCATTTCCACAGTAAAATAGATTAGAAAATAATATCATAACAATGGCTTTTAATATTAAATAATGAAACAATATTTTTTATATTTTAAATATCATCATAGTGTTTGATAGTATTTCATTATGACAATAATGAAATAATTCATATGACTGCTGTGAAAAATCAAAAGATAAGAATATGTAAAGCAAATTGCAAATCTCTTTTTTTTAATTTTTTATTTTTTCCCCCACAGTACAAAAGTTTACCATTTATTACATGAAGTAGCTTGCCCGCTTAATCAAATATGACAAAGCAAGGCTGAATTTTTTTCCTAGTAAATTTATTTATTTTTTAATGCACATTTGAATCATGTTGAGAGAGAAAAATCAGAGCAAAAGGGAAAAACTATGGGAGAGAAAAAAAAAACCCTAGAAAAAAATAAGTGCTGATTTACATCCTGTGATGTGAGGACATCCGGTGAGCTCCAAGATTCTGGAGGGCAGAGGGCTGGCCGGGTAAAGGGTCTCTGTTTTCATTTTACAGAATCGCAGCTCTATAAGACCTCAGTCGATCTGCCATCCAGTTAGTCCCTGACAGAAAATCCTTCCCCAGCACCTCTGGCCCTATCCCATCTCTGAGCAGGGGGATCCCCAACCTCTCTGGGCAGCTCTAAGGTTCCACTCTGAATCTCCAGGGTTCCAGAGGCAGATCTCCTAGCAGGGAAGCTGGGAAACACCAGCTGGGCATGAGTGCCAGCTTATTTAGGCTTTTCTCAAATGGGCTCTGTGTCTGGCAACCCTGCCCACTGGACTTGAAGGATGGCTAAACTTCCTCCTCTGCTCAGGGCCCTGTCTCTTTGGGCAGACCCTGCTACCTGTGTGCAGCAGCCCAATCTGGGGCACACACCTGGACCAGGAGCTCAGGCTGGTCACTTCAGGGCCCACCTCCCAAGGAAATCTCTCCTTTCCTGGGAACCATAATCGGCTGAGGGACTCTCACAGAGTTCTCAGAATGGAAAGAAGACTTCCTGTCTTTCCTCTGTGGAGGGGGGCTGCTCTGAACCTCTCTCAAGCTTGGGCACTGCCCTCCCACCTCTACCAGAACTGGCCGCAGTGGCCTCCCTCCTCCCCAGGCCTGGTTCTTCCAGGCCCAGGGCCAGCCCAGAATTAGGGTTAGACCTGTCCATCTGTCCACTTCTGTAGCAGTGGAGGCTGCAGACAGATGGCTGGCCCCTGCCCATGCTGGAGAGGGTCAGAGAGGGCGCCCCTCCTCTGCATCAAAGCTTCTTTCCCAATCAGAGACTGGTTTTTAAATGCCCTCAGAACACAAAGAAAAAATCTAGTGGGGGAACCATTGAAGGGCCCCCCTGCCCCCCCCTTGATTAGTGGTGACCATTTCCTAACAGTCAGATGTGCCAGACTGCTAGACTATGCTGAGTAGAGGCTGGAATAGGACCAGCCCTCTGCCCACTGCTCTGTGGGCCTCCCCCAGGGGCACCTGGGCTCAATCCGGCCTCCCTTTCCCACTAGGTGAGTATGCAAGCCGTGTGCCACCAGGTGGCACTGTGGAGCGCCTGTCATCAAGGCACCAGGAGCCAAGACTTCGCATCCCCATTTGCCTGCTGAGGAAACTGAGGCCCAGAGAGGGGAGGGGGCCCTCCCAGAGTGCCACAGCTGGTGCCTGCCAAAGGCACCCCCCTTTCCGCTCCAATTGAGACAGAGCCCACTTCTAGAACATGTCCCCTCATGGATGTGGAGGGTCCCCGGGGACAGGAAAGCTAGTGGATCTGACCCTTTCATCATGTCCCCTCATGAGCTGGGCTTTGGGGGAGGGGATGGAGGGAGGCCAGGGCCTTGTTGAAGCTTTGAACCCCCGAGGGAAAAAAATCCTGCCCAAGCTGCAGGGTTCCTTAGGCTCGGAGGACAAAGGAAACCTCCCAAAGGAGCAGAAATCCCCTTGGGAAAAATAAGAAGGCTTTCCTGGAGGGGAGGGGAGCCTGGCCGGGGGCAAAGGGGGGGGCTAGAGGCTTAACGGGGTTCCTCCCCGCCTTGCGAGGGCGGGCCAGTCTCCCGGCTCTGGAGGGCCAGGGGCCCAGGATCTGTCCCCCTGACCTGGGTTCTAAAGAGTCTTCCCGCCACTCCTTGGCCCTCGTCAGTTTTCCCACAAGCCTCCGGGGCTCGGAGCTCCGACCTGCTTTAGTCAGGTACTTGGGGCTCTCGGAGCCGCCCCCCGTCCTTCCCGGGGCTCTCAGCGGGCCGGCCTGCGGGGAGGCAGGAAAGAGCCTCTGGGTTCGAGGACCGGAGTCCTGGCAGGAGAGTCCCTCCGGCGTCAGACGAAAAGTCGGGAGGATCTTCCCCAATCCCTCCTCCCCACCTACCCTCCAGCCGGAGCGCCCCAGACCACACGGCCCTCCCGGGAGTATTTAGTCTGTAAACAGCTTGCCCGGGTCGGAGCTGTCCAGAGTCAGGAGTCGGGCCTGAGTGCAAATTTACCCGTACCTGGGGCGGGCGGGAGGGGAGAGGGCGGCAGTTGGGATCCGACCGAGCTCCCTTATTGCCTCCCTGCTCCCTGTAGATGAGGAGCCGTTGGTCATAGGGGACCTGGGAAACAGACGCAGTTTGAGGAGAACTCATTTTCAGAAGGAGCCTCAGTTTTGTGAAAGTGGCTCATGCGCACTCTAGGCTGGGGATTCTGGCCCGGGGTCACTCTGGAACCACAGACAAAATTACTAATTCTCCGGAGAAAACCAAGGAAAAGCAGAGGTTTCTAAGGAAGGTCACCCGCAGGGCTCACCTTCTGCCATCCAGGTCCTCCTCAGTCTGGGGGGCTTCTCTGGGGGGCAATGGGAATCGCCATAAAGTCTGTAAGGTACTTTTTTTTTTTTTTTTTTTGGCTTTGCTTTGTTTTGTTTTTGTTTGTTTTGCAAGGCAGTTGGGGTTAAGTGACTTGTCCAGGGCCACACAGCTAGAAAATGTTAAATGTCTGAGACCATATCTGAACTCAGCTGCTCTGGACTCCAGGGCGGGTGCTCTACCCATTGCACCAGCCAGCTACCCCTACAATTCTTCAACAAATAAACCTCAGGAGATAAGAAAATCAAACCAATCCTTTGAGCCCTGGTTCAAGGAAACTTGCCCCATCTACAGAAAAGAGCCTTATCTCTTCCCAGGCTGCCCCTTTTCCATCACTGAAAGTCTGGAAACAGCCATGACCTGTGAGCAGAACTGGGGAGCACCCACGGGCCCAAAGCAGGTGCCATTCACCCCCCCCCCTTTTCATCTCTGACTCTGGCAAGAGTTTGTAATTAATGCCCTCTTGCTACCAGAAAGGTCACCTTCACTTGCTCCATGACCTATATCCTATGACACCACCAGCTGCCACGATCATTTCCCTGTCCGCCACTCCCTACGGAGGAGCGCCATCTCCCCATCTGAATATCAGCTCAGTGCCCAGGAGGGCTTCCTGTCTGTAGCTGTAATTCATCTGTTCCTTTGGTCATTGGCTATATCTGAGGTCATTCAGACTCAGGAGATTCGAACCCAGGGATGTGATGTGGCTGGTGTAGACACCAGAGGATGGCGGGCACCAAGTTGGGATTCAGTCATGGGAAGAATTCACAATGGCCATTCTCTTTGGCAAAAGGTAGATTTATTTAGGGGAGGGGGTACAGGAAAAATGAATAGACACTGGGGATGGTGAATATGAAATAGACTTGGGAGAGCATAGGGAAGACAAGTTTCTCAGTGGAACTCACAATTACCCAGGAGAAAGGGAACCCCCAAAAGGCTGGGGCATGCCCTTAGCTGGCAGCTTAAATCCTGAAAGAGACTTAGCACCCTAAAAGAGTCAGTTAGCTAAAAGGAGGAGAAATAGGATTGGGAAGCCCAGTGGGGTTAGGGGAGATACCACATGGCATAGGGAAGGGCAAGGGAAGCAGAGTGCCATGGGGGACTGACTCAAAGGAGGGAGCCCACCATGGAATGGCGTGTAAGTAATTTTATAGGGAAAATCTCACCTCAGGGACATGAGTGGGACTCCTGACAGAGCACAGCAAGGTGAGCCCACTGGAGTCCTCTGCAGAGAGTGGGTCTCTGGAGTTTGACACAGTTTGGCTGGAGGACCTCCCCAGAGGATGATGGGACCATGGAGCTAGACCTATCTCTATCAGAGCTTTCTGCCAGCTTGCCTCAGAGATCTTAATTTCTCTCCCAGTCCAACCATTCAGAACCTCAGCAGAGGGACCCCCTCTCCCGTGGGTCCTTGGAAAGTTCCCCTTGGTTCTAAGCATTCTGGGTCAGCGTGCACTTCAATCCACGGCTGACAAGCCCCCACTGATGTCTTTACTCTCACCGAGCCTCTCAGAGAACGCTTAGTTCAAAGTAAAAAGACATTTAATCACAAAACATACTGAAAGAAGTGATAAGAAATTGGTCCCCCTAGCTGTTCATACGGGGATCTGCCTCTCTACAGGTCACCCCAACCTTAACGGGCACATGCTGGGGTCACGGGACCACAGGCTATGCGTTGGGAACACACTTGGAGGGAACACGTATGGTCAGAGAACATATGAAAAAAGGAACATATGCACCCAGGGCTCGTACCCGGTCAGTGCTTGTGCCTCTGGTGAGATGGAGCCGGTGATGAGGATGAGGATGATGATGATGATGATGAGACAACAGCTTTCTCGACTGAGCCATGGTCCTTTGCTGCTGTGTCCTTTCTGTGTGCTGCTGCCCCACTGGGGGCTAATATCTCCACCGAGAGGCTCTCTTCTGGACACTTTCACTGAGAGCTGTGTTCTGTAATTTCTTTTTTTAATATTTAATAATAATGTAATAGCTTTTTATTTTCCAAATACATGCAAGGATAGTTTTCAACATTCACCCTTGCAAAACCTTGTGTTCCAATTTTTTTTCTCTCCCTTCCCCCTGTAAGAAACAACTATCTTACCCAGAAGTCCACTCTGATGAGTGCAGGAGAGATTCATTTTACATTCTTGCAAGCTCAGGTACCTAAGCTAGTAAACACACTTTGCAAGCTCCAAAGGCAATATTTTATTTCCTCTCTCGAAGCGCAAGTCCCTCCCCTGACTCCCCATTAATTGCATGTTATAGATGTTTATGACATGAACCTGCACCCCTCATTACATCTCCAGTGCCTGCTCCCAAGAAGCTCCCACTGGGGGAAGGTAACAGAGATGGGCTAAGGGCAAAGGAGGAAAGACTCTTTTCAAATCTCAGGCTACCCCACCATGATTACAAAAGTCAGTCCCTGCCCCGAGGGGGCTTCCCTTCTTGTGGGGGAAGATAACCTTCACCCTTGATTGTTCTTTGATGTCCTTATGGGTTTCACTTTTCTGATTTGTTTCATTTCTACCATTTAATTTTCCTAACTGGGGAAACCAAATGCCCAGCCATTTCTCACATCCCATCGTCTTCCCCTAGACAGCAAGTAATCTAATTTAAGCACGTGCAGTTCTTCTATATGGTTTTCCATAATTATCCTGATGTGCAAGAAAAATCAGATCGAAAAGAAAAACAAAACGAGAAAGAAAGAAAAAATAGCAAGCAGACATCTAGAATTCTTTTTAACTCTTACCATGCCTTGGCTCAGGACTCTTACAAGCTTTCAAATGCTCCTGAGGGCTCTGCTTAGAAAACCATAAAGTAGCTGGAATTGGAATCGGCAAGTTTTCCTGAGTCTGGATTTGGTCCTTTTCCATTTCCAGGACATAGGATGCCATATAGAAGACATGAACTGTGTGCAGTTTTACAATTCACCAATGCATACCTGATGTTGGTCATGGCCCAACAGCTGGCAGAATATCCTACAGTTCAGACCTGGCTTCCAAGGAGCCCTGCCCCTCGGCTTCAGTTAGTGCTGCTGGGGTGTGGTTACATGGACTTGCAGTTGGGGACCCTCTATCTGAAAGTATCCCCCAATTTCACACTAGAAAAGCATCTGAAGATGATTTGTGGGCCGATGGAGAGAAGAGAGATGCAGTGGATGAGATGAATTGGCTTGGGAACTCAGATGCAGCCTCTTCTACTTACTTTCTACCTCTCCAATGGCTCTTCCTTTGTTTCCTCTCGGAGGTCTTGGTGACCTCGTCAGCTCCCACCAGTTCAATCATCTCTATGTAGGTAACTCACGCTTCCATGGATCCACACCTCCTCTCTTGCCGAGCTCCAGCCTTCCATTGTCAGTTGCCTCCTGGACATTTCAAACCGGAGTTTTCAGAAACTTCAAACTCAACATATTCAAAACCAAACTTATTGTCTTTTCTCCAAATCTCCTCCTAATTTATCTATTACTATCGAAGGCACACCTTCACAGTCACCTAGCCTCTCAATATCCTTGCTATCCTGGATCTTTCACCTGGAGGCGTCATCATCAGTAGCCAGATCATTTCATCTGCTAAATTTCTCCAAGGTGTCCCCTTCTTTCCACTCACATTACTATTTCCTCTCCTAATTTGGTTCCTGCCCATCTGTGCCAGAACCCATGGCAACAGCCTCCTAACTGATTTCCAAGCTTGGATCTCCTCCCAGTTCATCTTCCACATCCAGTGCCCAGGTGATTTTCCCAAAACTAGATCTAATCTTGTCAACACCCTACTCTACAAATTCCAAGAGATTCCCACTCATCTGCAAATATTACCTATAGAAACTCCTGGTTTGATATTTCAAGCCCTTGGTGATCTGGCCCCTTCCTAACTTTCAAATTTCCTTTGATCTCATTCTCCTCTAGGCATTCAATTTCTCAGACCACCCTGGTTGACTTACTGTTCCTTTCCCACAATGCTCCACTTCCCACCTTTATGTGCCTCATACCTGGAATGCTGCATTTCTCCATTTTTTTAGAATTCAGGGCTTTCTTAAGATTCAGCTCAAATGCCATGTTCTAGAGGATTCCTCTTGGGAACAAGGTCAACCTCAGTGATCCATTTCCCAAAAAGCTCCCACAGGATTAGTTTGGGCAGAGTTCTCCAAATGGATTTTGAGACCATCTTTATTCATAATCAAGGAAATAACAGGATTGAAAAGAATTTTCTAACTCCAAATCAAATGGTACTCTGGGACCAAAGGTTGTGGGTCCATAACAGAAAAAAAGGAATTACAAAAGAAACAGACTTATCATTTCTTTTTTTAACAATATTTTTCTAATCATTTGTAAAAATACTTTTAACATTCATTTTTAAAATTTTGAGTTCCAAATCATCTCTCTCCTTTCCTTTTCCACTAACAGAGAAGGCAAGCAATTTGATATTTGATATGCAGTCATGCAACGCATATTTCCATATTAGTTAAATTGTGAAAGAAAACAGTACCAAAAGAATACCTCAAGAAAAATGAAGCTTAAAAAAAAAAGATGCATCAATCTTCATTCAAACTCCATCAGTTCTTTCTTTAGAGGTGGATAGAATTTTTCATCATAAATCCTTTATAATTGTCTTAGATCATTGTATTGCTGAGAATAGCTAACTTACTCACGGCTGATTATCATATAATATTGCTGTTACTGTATACAGTATTCTCTTGGTTCTTCTTCTTACTTTACTTCACATCAGTTCATGCAAGTCTTTCCAGGTTTTTCTGAAAATATCTTGCTCCTCGTTTCTTATAGCACAATAATACTCCCTCAAAATCATGTACCACAACTGTTCAGCCATTCCCCAATGGATGGACATCACCTCAATTTCCAATTCTTTGCCCTGAGAAAAGTTATTATAAGAAGTATTTTTGTACTATAGGTCCCTTTCCTTTTGTTTTTTTAATCTCTTTGAAATACAGACTTAGAAGTGGTACTGCTGGGTCCAAAGGGTCTTTGCCGTTTGATAAGACTTTGAGGAGTTCCAAGTTACTCTCCAGAATGGTTAGACCAATTCATCACCAACAATGCATTAGTGTCCCAATTTCATGCAAACCTTTCTGTGTTTTCCTAAGATCACTGAGTTCATTATTTCTTATAGTGCATAGGTAGTATTTCATCATAATCATATAACACAATTTGTACAATCATCCCTCAATTGGCAGGCATCCTTACAATTTCCAGTTCTTTTCCACCACAAAATATTTTATATTTAAAAAAATTTTATAACACAAAAGTACTTTTTTTAAACATATAGATTCTTTCCCTTTTTCTCCAATCACCTTGGAAAAAGACTTAGTAGGGATGTTGTTGGCTCAAAATATATAGGCAATTTAATAACTCTTTGGGCAGAATTCTAGATTGCTCTACAAAATGGTTGGATCAGTTCACAGTTCCATCAAAAATGAATTAGTGTCCTAATATTTTCCACATCCCTCCAGCACTGGTCATTTTCCCCTTCAATTATTTTAGCCAATCTGATAGGTATAAAAAGATATCTCGAGTTTATTTTAATTTGCATTTCTCTAATCAATAATAATTTAGAGCATTTTTTCATGTCTAATAAATTGTTTTGATTTCATCAGAAAACTGCTTGTGCATATCCTTTGACCATTTATTTATTGGGGGATGAGTTGTATTCTTATAGATTTTACTAAACTCTTTATATATGTGAGATATGAGATTTTTATCTCTAATTTTCTGGCTTTCTTCGGAATCTTGGCTACATTTGTTTTATTTGTACTAAACCTTTTAATTTGATGTAATTGAAATTATTCATTTTATACCTCACTCTATATTTGAGGGAGCAAAGGGTATGCACAGTTTGATAACTTTTTGATCATAGTTCCAAATTGCTCTCCAGAACGGTTGGATCCATTCACAATTCCACCAGCAATGTATCAGTGTCCCAGTTTTCCCACATCCCCTCCAACATTCATCATTATCTTTTCCTGTCATTTTAGCCAATCTGACAGGTGTGTAGTGGTACCTCAGAGTTGTCTTAATTTTCATTTCTCTGATCAATAATGATTTAGAGCACCTTTTCATATGACTAGAAATGGTTTTAATTTCATCTGAAAATTGTCTGTTCATATCCTTTGACCAGTTATCAGTTGGAGAATGGCTTGAATTCTTATAAATGTGAGTTAATTCTCTCTATATTTTAGACATGAGGCCTTTCTCAGAACCTTTGAATGTAAAAATGTTTTCCCAGTTTATTGCTTCCCTTCTAATCTTGTCTGCATTCATTTTGTTTGTACGACAACTTTTTAACTTGATATAGTCAAAATTATCTATTTTGTGATTAATAATGATCTCTAGTTCTTTTTTTGGTCACAAATTCCTTCCCCCTCCACAGGTCTGAGAGGTAAACCATCCTACATTGTTCTAATTTGTTTATAATATCATTCTTTATGCCTAGATCATGAATCCATTTCAACCTTATCTTGGTATAGAGTGTTAGGTGTGGGTCAATGCCTACTTCCTGCCATACCAGTTTCCAATTTTCCCAGCTATTTTTGTCAAACTGTCAAATTTTGTCAAATTCACTATTTTTGTCAAATAGTGAGTTCTTATCCCCAAAGCTGGGCTCTTGTCAAACACTAGAATTGTCCTTTTTATTGTATTGGCTTGGTTTACCCATGAGGGGCTCATGAATCATGGGTTGAAATGGTTGCTGACCATAGAGGGCATCAGACCTGGACTAATGTTCCAGGATTGAATGTGGATGAGGTAGCAGAAGGGGAATGAGGCTCAGTAGAGTGTGACAGGGGCAAGGGAGACACAAAAGACTCTGGGAAAACTGGACAGTGGAGCCATCACATTTATTCAAGAGAAGCAGGGAAGGCTTCTTGGAGGAGGGGCATGAGAGCTTAGTTTGGGGAAATGAAGAGGTGTCAGGAACGCCCTGTAAGCACGGGGAGCAGATGGCATGAGTGTCCAGTCGGGAGACGGTGTGCCAGGCTCACGGAACAGCTGGTTCGGCTGGACTCAGGAGAGTGTGGAACAGGAAGGTTCTCGAGGTCCTTAGGAGGCCGCAGTCCCACCTGTTCTTGAATGCTAGCCTTTCTGGTTCCAGCACCGGGGACTTTGGTGGCCAGAACTTTCCTTTCTGGGTCTTTGGGATCTTTGTCCATAGCACCTGCAGGGGCTCTTGCCAGCCACAGCCTCTCCTCAGAGACTGCTTTCCACGATGGGAGCAGAGGGGGCTGAGAGGTGAAGAAAGCCAGGGGATGAGGTCCTGAATGATGGTTTTGACAGAGAAACTAAAGAATTGGTCCCTGGGGCAGGCAGGGAGGGGGCCCTGACAGAAATCTCTTGGCTCCCACCCTCTGGCAAGGTCCTCCAGTCTGCCATCCAAGTTGTGCCAAACCCCTGAGCCCCAGCCTTGCCGGGAGCGGCCAGAAATCCCAGTCCCTACAAAATAAACTTTCGGGCCATCCCATGGTCCCTCCCTTCTTTGGCTCAGTCCCCCACCGCACTCCTTCCCCTTCCCCTTCCCCATGCCAGATGGTATGTCCCCTAACCTCACTGTGCTTCCCTACCCCATTTCTCCTTCCAGCTAACTAATTCTTTCAGGGGGCTAAGTCCCTTTCAGAATTTAGCCTGCAGCTAAGGGGCGCCCCAGCCTCCGAGGGGCTCCCTTTCCCATGCTCTCCCACTCTATTTCATATTCACAGTTCCCGATGTCCATTGTACCCTTCCCCTAAAGAAATCTACCTTTTGCCTAAGAGAAAGGCCATTGTGAACTCTTCACAAACCGAACCCCAACTTTTGCTGCCAAACCCCACAGCACAGATCACACCATTTGGCGTCCCAGATCACACCACAGGGAGTGAGGATGAGGAGGCGGCCAGGCGTGGGGGCCAGCTCGCATGGAGTCCAGAGGTGCAGTGTCTTGGGTGAAGCACAAAGGTCCCCCTCCCCCCCCCAAGTCCGTGGGGAATCAGGTGTCAGAAGTCTGAAAGGGGAGGAGGGGGCCCAGGTGGGAAAGAATGGGAATGCCAGAAGGAGGGGTTACACCGGATTCTGGAGGTGATAGGGAGCCATAGGTGCTGATGGAGCAGGAGAAAGTAGCGGGGAGCCGCGGCGCGGATGGAGCAGGAGCAAGGAGCGGAGAGCCGCGGGCGCGGAGAGCCGCGGGCGCGGAGAGCCGCGGGCGCGGAGAGCCGCGGGCGCGGAGAGCCGCGGGCGCGGAGAGCCGCGGGCGCGGAGAGCCGCGGGCGCGGAGAGCCGCGGGCGCAGATGGAGCAGGAGCAAAGAACGGGGCGCGGATGGAGCCGCGGGGCGCAGCGGGGAGCTAGGGACGCCGGTGGGGCAGGACCGTGGAGCGGGACTTGAGCAGAGCCGCGCTCTGGCTCAGTGAAAGAGTTGGGAAAGATGTGGGCAGATCCGCCCCCACCAGGGAGTAAGAGAGAAGAGCGAGAAATGCAACAGGGGAGATCCAACGGGCTTTGGGCAATGGACTGGGGAGGTTGGTGAGGGACTGGGGAGTCAAGGCTGCCTCCTCGGCTGGGCGTGGCCCAGGCGGCGAGGGGAGTTTGAAGAGGCGGGTGAGGAAGGGGCGTTCTGGAGCTCAGCTTGGGGCGCGTGGGATTCAGAATGAATGGGGGATGCGGACCTAAAGAGGGCCAGGAGGCAGTGAGAGAGAGAGCCGGGAGCTGGAGGAGTGCATCTGGAGTGGTCATTGCAATCCCGGGAGCTGAGATGGCTGAGGGAGGACCTAGAAGAGAGAAGAGGAGCCTGGGGTCTGAGAATCGGGCCCTTGCGGGCCGACTGAACTGCAGCTCCCTATTCCTGCTCAGGACCGGGGCGAGACCTGGTCCAAGGTTCCTTAAAGGAAAGGCTTCCCTCAGACTTCGACCCCAGCCCCCTTTGTCGGGGTCCCCCATTGAGCTCCCGATCTTCTTCTAAACCATTAGAAGGATGATTGGTGCTTCCTGCTGCCTCTCCACTCACTGTGGCGGTTAGGTGCGGAGGGATCCCGCCGGACAGGAAAGGGGAGCCCCGCAGAATCAATCGGTGAACTTTTCTCTGAAAAAAGAGCCCCCTTTGGAAGGCGGGGCTGGCCCCGGTGCCCCTCACTGACATCCAGTCTACACCTGAACAGAAATCGTGTCCACACCGTCCCCAACTAGTGACCTTACCTCTCGCTTTGGAAGCTCAAGGAGAGAGACCCCAGACTCAAGGAAGGGGAGCCCAGGGCCTCCCCAGGCAATGTCTGTGCAACAGCTGGGCCCTTCCCTCCAGGAGCCTGTGATTGGCCCACGTCACAAAAAGTAGCAAAAATAAGGAAACCCGGAGGGCTGGCAGGTTCCAGGGCGCCTGGGCAGTGTGCACAGAGAGTGGAAGGCTTCCTGAACGAGATGCCCTGGATCCCTGGGCTCCCTTCTAACTGTGGCTCTCATTCCCAGCATGCCGGGAGACCCTAAGGCAGACACAAGGACAGGGGAGTAAGCATGTAGCAAGTGCCCACTGTGTTCCAGACACTGTGCTTACAATCATTTCAACCTCACAACTACCCTGGGAGGGAGGTACCATTTTTATCCTCATTTTACAGATGAGGAAACTGAGGCAGATATTATATGACTTGCCTAGGGTCACACAGCTAGCAAGTGCCTGGGGCTGGATTTGCACTCAGGGCCCCCAGACCCAGCACTCTGCCTACCCTAGCATTGACCCATTAATATCATTCTAGAATTTGGACTTGTGGGAAGGGGTTTGTGAAGCATCCTGACATAATGCGGGTCAGAGGGGACGGAGAGCAAAGTTGGTAAACTGCAACAGTGTACACTCCACCTTGCCTCACGTGGGCAGGTGCCAGGGGCATTTTGCCTCCCAGCTTTTCCCTTCCGAGAGGCTGTGCCCACGCCCTGCTGGCAGTGTGCTGGTGGGGACAGTGGTTGGTAAGCTGTCCAGACTGGGGGAGGAAGCTCCTCTCACTATCGGAGCAAGGAAAGTTCCCTTCTCCCTGGGACAGAGGTCTAAAGTGGGCATGGGTGGTGATCAGCCAAAGGACCAGGCCGGCCTTCCCCTTGGGCCTTCTGCTCTTTCCCGGGGTATTTCCATCTATGGGGAAGAAGGGCTGACCAACTCACCCATGAGAATCAAGCTTTGGGCCTGGCCGGAGAAGGGGTAGACAGGCACTGGTCCCAATTCAGAGGGAGGTGAGGACGGTCCCGGGGGGCGGGAGAGGGAGCAGGGCTGTCACAGATACCTTGAAGGCACCAGGTCACTAAGACAGAGGCTAGTAACCTAAAATGAAGGAAAAGCCCCCTGAGTGAATGAAGCATCCATTGGGTGCTTCCACTTCGTGCCCAGGACGGTGCTGAGAGGAGAGTCTGACCCCCGCCCTCAAGAACATTCAGACAAGTTCTGGAGACCCCAAACTCTAGGGAAGGCTTCAATGCAGGGCAAGCAGAAGGGCCCTGGGGGGCAAGCCTGGGCCTTCCCGCTGTCTCCATTGATGAGCCATCACTCTCAGATTGGGAACCCGTGGGCAGGGCTCAGGACTTTGGACACTCCTTCCTGGGCATTGAACAACTGATCTGCCAGGCCCCCAGACAAGAGCCTCGGGGCTGGCCTGGAAGTCTGGGAGACAGTGCCAGTCCAGCGCTCCTGTGTCCTCTCTTGGTGGCAGCTGCTGGTGATGAGGGGGACCGTGGGCCCCTTCTCCAGTGATTTAGGAAAGGTGGGAGAGCAGGCTTGGGAGCCAAGGACCCGAGGAGGAGCATTGGCTACTAGGTGAGACACCCAGGTCTTCTCAGGCTCTTTACCAGTATTTACACGATCGCTCCCAACTTACACCTCAACTTTACTGGTGTCAGTGTTTCGGAGACCCCCGTTTCCCAGAGCTAAGGCCCAGCAAGCAGGCTGGTCCCGAGCTTGGTGTAACAATAATCCTTTGTGCTCCATGGCTTGGACCAGCCGCAGGTAGTCACTGACTCGGTTCCCCCCATTTCCCAGGGCCACCAAAACAGTCCACAGTGTCTGGTCCTTATTAGTGATGATATATCGCACTCCTGTTCCCACCACAGAACTCTGGTTCTGTGCCCAGGAGCGTGGGCACGATGGGCAAGGCTTGGGACAGTCCTGCTGCCAGAGGGCTCCCGGAAACAATAACTCAAAGCCTAAAACAAATTACGCCATAATTGTCCCACTTCCAGTACACAAGACCTGCCTTTGGTCCCGAAAGGTAAGCCTTCCTCCCTAGGAGAACGTCATCTTCCTCACTCTGAAATGAATTGTACCTCTGTTTGGGTCCGGACTCTCCTGTCTCTGAACTGCCCTGTGTGACTCCAGCCACCCACGGCTTAGAGGCAGGTTCTGGTCTCCTGGACACATGGGAAACCCCTTCATGTGAGGAGATCTAGCCCTCCGTCATCTCAGTGATTTGTCAGCCAGACTAAATGAAAATCTCCAGTCTCCCTTCTTCCATATATTCCTCTGGGGGGATCCTCAGAAAAGGGGGCTCCCAAGTGTCAAGACCACTTCCAACGCCGACATTCTGTGTCCGTGTAGTCTTCATTTTAGGCCCAAGTCTGCCAAAATCAATTTTAGTCATTTGGCTTATTTTCTTTTAAGAATTGCCCAAGTTTAACCTGCATTGAATGACTTGCTGTGTAGGGAAGGGGGGAAGTGGGGAGGGAGGAACACAATGTTTTGCAAGGGTGAATGTTGAAAACTATCTTTGCATGGATTTTGAAAAATAAAAAGCTCTTGTTATTATTGTTAATAAGAATTGCTTTTTAGAGGGAGAGAGAGTGCCAGACACAGTATTGTAATGACTGCTAATCTCTCCCTCAATCTAAGTCTTTCTAGTCACGTGCTTTCTTTGGCACCCCTTTGAAGGATCAGTTTCCCCAAACCCCTCAATCCTCTGGCTCCTCCCAGGAAGGATTCTGCTTCTGTGGTTAGTCAGTGACCTCGAGAGACATTGCCATTGGCTGAAGTCATCCGATATCTCCTTCTTCTCATCCTTCTCCAAATCCAGTTGTGGCAAGGACCTTAGCTAGCTGGAGACCACAGACATTTACTGAGTAGGGGGTGACGGGGTCAGACCTGCACGTTAGGAACATTTCTTTGCTGGCCTGGAGTGGGGAGAGACTGGAGGCAGTGATCAAGATGGTTCAGGTTATAGGAAAGTTTGGGGGAAAGATAAAAGTGTGTGTCCCAGTGTGGACTCATTGTACATCAAACACAGCTCACCTGATTTACCAGGGACTGCAAAATTTTCAAATGTGGGGATGGTGTGATGGGGGACTGGCCAACGAGCCAGAGACTGAGGAGCCTTCTTCTGGGACAGTACAATTGCATGTAATGGAAGCATCTCCAAGTTCCTTAACTAGTATGGGGCTGCTCACCAGGTGGCTAGCAGCGGCCTCTTTGATTGGCTATGAATATAAAACAAGAACTAGGGAGGTCTTGTGAAGGCCTTCCAGGGCCTTGGTCTATCTCTTCTCTCTGTTTCTCTGTCTGTCTCACCCTCCCTCCCTTTAAATTTTAAGAGTTTTCTTTGTATAGGTGATAGTCAAAGCAACAGGAGTCAGGAAAATTGCAGAATAAGCATTCAGTTCAGTTCAATGATGTTTAGCAAACATTTATTAGGTACCTACTGTGTGCAATTCAATTCGACAAGCATGTATTAAACACTTATTATGTGCCAGGAACAGGAAATTCCAAGGGGAGAAAAAGTTAACATTCTGTTTGTGGTATGTGACTTTTGAATAAAAACAATATAATTTGAAGATGAAGAAAGAATTGACAAGTAAGGAAATTAAGAAGACATTTAAAAAGTTTTGAGAGACATAGTTTCTGGGCAATTTAATCATTTTTATTAATAAGGCTGCGGATTATTAATAAAAAGATGGTCATTTGGCAGTCTCTCTTACATCAAAGATCCTAATAGTAGGGAAGTCACAGTTTTATGCTCTCTGAAGCGGAAGTGTTCCTGAGGGGTGGCAATCAACTCACACTGGTTAACACATGTTAACAGATGTGCGAATATATCAAAAGGAAGTTCTTGGGGTATATGACTTGGATCACTCAAATTTTGGTCAAATATATTTTATTTTCCCCACCACCAGTCTTGATAATAGGGAGAAGCAGCTTTTCTCCAGCTCTGTCTGAGCAAACACAGTGAGTAGGAATACACCCATTAGCTCATATTTACAATTTCTTTTACTGTCTTGGTCTGGGTAAATTTTCAAGAGATGTTTCTCACATTGATTGATTTCTGGATGAAGAAGTTTCAGAAAGGGGGAAAACCCTTAGCCCTGATACAATAATTAGCTGCTAAATATAAGAAAACTTTCCATTTCTCCCATTCGCCCTTTTAATTCTAATTGAGACACCATCTCCTCCATGAGTCACTAACTGATATTACAAACTCTTCATCCAAGGTTCCTAACTATAAAGCTTATGATGGGTAACAAAGTGAGGGAGGAAGAGAAGAAACTGATCTTTACATTGACAAAGCCAGAGAAGTTCCCTTTGGTAAGGAAACCTTATACATCAAAAGATGAAAAGGGAAAAAGTAAGTAGTAAAAAGAAAAAAAAAAAAGCCCATTTAAGACTCAGAAGGCTCATCTTCAATTGTCTGATTTTTAGGACGACATCCGATATCCCTTTGTGGTCTGGGTGTGGTCTCAAAGCAGTTTCTAGCTGACTGTCTTCATAGACAAATCACTTGTAAAGATCCTCTTTCTCTGTTAAAAATCTACAAAATCAATCTTAACACAATTTTAATTACTTTGCCAATAACCAGGTCAAATAATGAAAGTTAACTCAACCTTTATATCTCTGTTATAAAATCAGATTTAGAAACTTTTGGAGCTGGGAATTTCCATTTTTAGGTGGGTCATTGGTTATTTTGATTATTATGTTGATAACTATCAATTATTGATATATTTAGGCAATTCAAATGCAAGTAAAAATCAGAACTCAATATTTACACTTGACATTATTTATTCATCTATTATAAGGATGAGATTCTGCTAAGAAATTAATAACACTATAAGATAGACTCTACTACAAAAATGAATTTATTTAAAAGATGTCCTCTCTTTTCTTCAATTGACTTCCTTCTGGCTGACAGTATCCAAGGAGACACAGAACTCCAAAGGGAGACACTTCATCCCTTCTCTGCCTTGGAGGCCATCATGGAGCCCATCATTTCTTTAGTATCTTCAATATTCCTTTGTGCTTTTCAAGTGAAGAAGTTCGAGGCCCTCATCTTGTGAGTTCCTTTTGAAAGGTCAGGGAAGTGAGACAAATGGAGTCTTGGAATCACAGAGTTGCGGGGGTCAAGAGTCTGAGACTCAAGTCCATGGTGGATTTTGGAGCCAACTCAATGATGATGCTCCTTGGGGTGAGGAGAAACCTTTGAAACCCAAGAGTAATTGAGAATGGCACTTGTCTGGCTGCAATGTCCCATTTGGATATGAATCTGAAGGGACCTCTCTTATGTAAAAACTGCTACATCTGAGCTCATCCTCCTGGGACCCAGGTGGTATAAGGGAGAGAGCGCCCCAAGGGCTTTGTGGGTGGGAAATATTTGCATTTCTGTTTTAGAGAGATCTTCTAGCTTTGTGAAAGCTAGTCAGCGTTGTGGTTACATGGGGCATTATTCCCTGGAGAACAACCATGGTGGGGAACACACTCGGAGTAGAGGTTAGAGCAGATAGCAGTGGAACCCCAGGACTTTCAGAGGAACCCCAGGACCAAAGTGGGTCTCCAAGAGTGATCTTGGAGAAGTGCTCATGGGGGTGGAGCCAAGATGGTGGAGATCAGACAGGAGTCTCTGTAACCTCCTCTAACCTTCCCTCAAACCAACAACATATGAAGCCTTTAGACTGATTTTGAAGCAAAAAAATCCACAATATCTGAAGGACAACACATTTCTAGAGGAAGATACTCTGGGAGAACTTCAAAACAGGTCTGTTTTAATTGGGCAGGGGGGTGGTCTGCTGAACCCAGACTGAAGCACAGGGAGACTGGGGCAGGGAGCTGGAGCAGGGAGCTGGAACAGGAGTTGGAACAGGAGTCGGAGAAGGAGTCAGAGTGTTGTGCTTTTCACACACCTGGGAGTCTTCTGCGGGCCTCTTGGGCCAATCTGTCCTGATTGTGGGCAGGTAGTTTGGACGGTCTGCCTTTTGTGGGGGGTAGATTGTGAACCACTGAACCCCTGATGAGCATGGGACTTAGCTATTACACAACACCCTAGGGCGATCAATCAATCAGCAGAACTGATCAGCACCTGAAATAATTCAATCAGCACAACTGCCCCAGGGTGAATTAAAGCAGAACTGCCCAGCACCTGACATAATTCAATCAGCAGAACTTCCCAGTTCTTGAAATAACTCAATCAGCAGAACTGCCCCAGGG